>JAOYRR010000260.1:0-298645 GCA_038994665.1 Podotricha telesiphe
TGAAACTATTTATTTATATAAACAATCGTATTGGTTTCCCATAAAACTCAGTAGAATTACACTATTTCAAATATTTTTTCTGGCCTTGTCTAACACAAAAGTTTGGCGTAAGCTCCGCTTTTCAATTATCTCTACGTGAAGACAATGGCCAACTTACTTATTTATTCCATTCAGGAAGAATTCTATGCATGAAAATCGATCTAAATGCAGCGTTAAGTACCACCACTATTTGCTTAGACAAAAAGTAACAAACAGTGAGCGAAACTAAATATGTAATTAAATATAAAATTATATCGTCACTTAAGCTGCGATTTCCAGCGAACGAATGTAGACTGTCCCCCGGAGTTCATAAAAGAGCATCGCAAGAGAGCCGGTACGCTCAGTATTATGTTTAATATTTTATTAAAACATTTTCAGGGTTAGCTTTTTTATTATTCTCCTGGATATCCTTTTTTCCCGGACACCGGTGGGCTGGAATAATGTTGATATTACATCGACCGGGGGAACTTTAACGAGGGGCGTTACGCTAGGTATATATTGTTGAATAATTTGGGCGTTATTACACTGTGTGTTCGAGTACAATGCTTGCATTGTTAATGCAATCTGATAGGGTAGTTAATTAATTATTATTGCTGTCAATTTTGTCTGTCTTTCGTTATATATAAAATATATTCTGGATTTTGATTTATGTGGAAATATGGTATATGTGTGGTATAGTTGACATATATATACCTGCTGTTGTAGATATAGTGGCCTCGAATTTGTAATTATTTATTGGCATTTCCGGTCTTATTAAATAAAGCATAGTATTGAAATTTTGCTTTCAGTATCTGATTTTAATACTTTTTACTTGTTTCTTTATATCTAACTATAAATGCTGTATTTACTAATGAACTGTAAAGAAAAAATTACATCATTTATAAGTTATTTAGCGACTATTTTCGTAGCTCTATCTATCTACTATTAAAAGCAAACTTAAAAACACTTGGTGTTCTGTCAACAAAAATTATTTATTCCAAAGGATGCCTCGAACTTGTTTTAAAGGCATCCTAATGTACGCCATTAAAATTCAAAGGTCGTGACCCGACATAAAAATTCAGAGCTTGTATACGGTTTCCCCTCGTCTCTTGATCTGATGATATCTGGCCGTTTTAGCGTATTACCAACCGTGATTTTTATCTTCATGATTAATTTCTTTAAAATGACCAGGCTATTAGCTGACCTCTACCTTTTTTTAATTTATAAATTTTGCATATGCTTAGGCTATATAATTATTATACTCGATGGTACATCATTCTCTTTCTGCTCAGCCTCATAGGTTACATTGTAAATGAAGACGGTGAGACTGTTTCAGTGGCTTCTGCTATCTGCCTAAACTAAGAGATACGCGTAAAAATTAAAGGATACATTCTTTAATAACTAACTTAACTAGATACTCAATTTAAAAGAGGGGTCTTGACACTTAGTTCTCTCTGGCTACACTGCTATGTGGGACACGGTAAAACTAAAAAAAACGCTATAAATTAATTTGATTTGATTAATTTGATTAATTTGCTTTATTGATTAAATCATGAGTGAAACGATACTTGACGTAGTTATGTACTACATTTGGTACAACAGTCATATAGGGAATTTCACAATTTTTTATTTTTATTCTCGCTTCCGTGCAAAGCAGTTAGGGGGAGTATAGTATCAAGACACTCCGTTCTCCACTTTCCGTCTGAGTCCCAGATGTTGTGTGTTGGGTGATGGAATTCACGTTACGCTTTGTCTTGTCACCAGAGTGGAGAAATAAAAAATATTTGGACATAATCACTCCTCTGAGTGGGAATTAAACCCACAACCATTGTGTATACAGTCAGATGCTGTGACACTACACTATAATGGCCTCTTAAAAGCAATAATTCAATATCTTAAATGTAATAAAAGTTTTCAAAAGGTCATTTTACAAAAATTATAGGTTAACCGAACACTTACTGCCTCACCTCAAAGGATTTTTCTTTTAAGCTACACTCATCCGGATCAAATGGGGATCCGTCATAATGGAGGGAAACGATAATCTACAGATTTCAGTAATCCACCTATAGCAGCCAACATGCGCACCTGAATCTATAATTTTTATGTCCTGCTAGATTTTTTATAATTTTTTCGCACTTTCTTTGGTGTCTGAGTCCGTATTATTCTTAGTAAAAATATTCACCCAAATAGAAATCGCGTGTAATATCAGCCGCTGTTTTACTGTGCAACACAGGTAGTTCTTATTTATTAACATATTTGAAATAAGCAAACACAGATTAATCTTCCGCTATTATTACTGCTACTGCCGCTTCCGCTACAAATTGTATTATTTTAAAATTACTAAAAGGATCTATAAACGAAATAGGAGTCTATAAACGGGATTAGTTATGGGTTCGATTCCCACTCGGGGGAATCACTATATTTTATATATGAATTCCACCACTTAACACACAATGTCTCGAATTCAAGCACAACGCTAGCTTCTCTGTGCCTAACCTGCTGAATGCGAGAAAAAAGCGCAATCCTTTAAAGGAAATACGCATATGTATTATATCTCATAAAAACCAACGTACAATTTACATACATACGCACATTCTTTTTAAAACTTATTAAATTAGAACATTTTTGAATGTAATTGTGTTACATAATTCATAAATTAAACTTTAATTTCGAAGATGACATTGATTTTCCTGAAAAGAAATTGAGAACCGTCCAAACTTTAACCGAAGTTTGACAAGTTGACAACCGTCAGTTTGACATTGTGGCACTTGACGGAAGTTCGCATTGCAATTAGGTTTACATTGTTAATATTAGAAACAGGTAAGGTAATTGAGATTTTGAAACTGTATTTTCTATAATAAGATAATTTGTAATAATTTCACGAATCTCCATTGTTATGAAGAAAAGCGTAGCAAGTCACTTCTCTATTCAGTGTTTTCCAAAATGCATAATAATATAATTTATTTGTAGGCCGCCGTGGCACAGTAGCATGACTACTAAAAACTCAATTGATTCTGGGTTCGATTCCCCATTATTCTCCAATGATTTTGATTTTTTCTTTCCAGTACTAGACAAAGCGCGGTGTTGAGTTCCGCCCCTCAACACGCCATGTCTCATATATGGGCGGAAAGTGGATAAGGGATCTTGACAGTAAGTTCTCTCTACTACTGTGTGTAGCTTGAAAAGAAACTAATTTATAAACATTCCATTTCTTCAGTAAATCCTTTGTCATTTGTAATTTTCACACATTCTGTTCTAATTTGTTTAAAATGTTCCATCCAGTACCAAGCATGGTGTGTTTAGATTTACGAACCCGATGCATCGCTCCTTTTTTTCAGATTTTATTACAAACTATCCACTATAGTGAGGATTGTCATAAAATGTGGTATACAAAACGAAACATATGATATATATTTTTTAAAAATATAATAAATATATTACTGATCGCTCGAAGATAGGTGGTGGATAGTTAGGTTTTATTAACATAATAAAATCCAATACAATATATATTTTTTTGTTTTCCGTTAAGTGTGCGTGCACAAACACGTTAAAAAGCGTAAAACTGAAAAAAGAGTCTTAAAAATCGTTGAAAGCTCGTCCGTGCAAATTCACGGGTAAAAGCTAGTTAAACAATTAACAAACACATTATTATATATAAACAAAATACCTACACATATTGGTTTCGACTGTCATCAGCGGGATAAATAATGAGACGAAATTGAATATGTAATCAATTAATAATGTATTGTAATTTCGTATTGTAAAAACAAATTGTAGAGCTATTGTAATGAAAGGAACTCTCGTTCGGACGTTGAATATATTTATAATTACCTATTTATCGTCACAGTTATTGCGTGGCCAAAATGTATTGCATTGACAGAATTTTTGAAAGGCCATCGTGGCGCAGCGTGACAGTTTCTGATTGTATATGCTATGATTTTGTCTTCAGTCCCACTCGGGGTAATGATTATATTTAAATTATTTTAATTTCTCCGCTCTGGCACACAGAGCGCTGCGTTGAGCTCTGCCACTCGAGACGCAATGTCTTGTACTCGGGTGGGAAGTCTCTATGTCTATCCTGCTATGCTATATCTTGCGTTTATATCATATATTAGTATCATCTAAAGTAGTATACATATGCCACATTATTTATACGTATTTACATAAAAATACGTATAAGGAAAAAATAACAATTCTATAAAAATTCAAAACCAAACGTGTTACAAAACACTGATAAACATTGATAAAAACCGAATTTATAACCTCCACATTTTTGATATTTCTTCACATAATAACCTATTTAAAGGGGACCTTTTTAATACTATTTACTGTAAATACTCAGGCGGAATATATCCGTAGCGGAAGTGACCGCCCGGAAGCCGCCCGCTACATCTGCCCAGTGACGTCACTACCGGAAATACCGCTCTTCGCTTTCGACATTGCCATTGCCTTCTGTTATTTTGTCAAAAACTTGCGGTATTCATCATAATTTTTAAAAATACTACGGTGTTTTATGGAGTATTTTTACTGAATTTGTTTGATTGTTACAATGAATTAACTTTTTTGTTTTATATTTTATACTTTTGATTTTAGTGATATCCTAGTAGTCTCCTAGTGACATTCTAGTGGTATGCTAGTTGAAACCACTTCAATTACTACTGTCTACGCATTGAAAGACACGTATAATATATAACAAAAAATAACTCCATGTCTAGTCAAAAACGTCTCAATGCACGAATGCCTTGAAGATATAGTTATAAAATAAATAGATAGATAAGATATTTTTCCTTTATGGATTTCAATATTATTTCAATTTTTGCCGCATATATAATTTCCTTATTGAGAAAATAAGAAGCCATTGACGAGCAGCTTTTATTTCAAACCCATAACAAAAAAAGGTAAATTTCGTTACGGAATATGAAGAAATTCACATTTTAACAGCGTTACGTGTCGCCTATAAATGACTGGTGGTGAAATTTTACGAGAATTAGGTGAAATTGCCTTTTGTGTTTACCCTTACGGCGTACAGTGTGTGTATTGGTTCTTACTCCAGCAGGTCATATTCTGGTACGCCAGGACATTATCGCGATCAATATAATGCGAGATTCCCATCACGTAGCGAGTTGGAGATCAAACGCCGTGATTTCCTTCCAATGTGCCGCTTCTTTAGCGTTATTACTCCACCAGGGAGTACTATTTCTTCTTAACCGACTTTTAAGACTTTTCATACTTACCTTAATAACTTCTTATGTGACAGCTATAAAATTTGATATATCGGCTGGTCTTACGGGTTTTCTAGGTTAGCTTTTTATTCTGAGCACTACGGTACTTAATGCTGCACTTAGACACGTCAATTAGCGCTTAGTGCACATTACCAAGGAGCAGATGTATTTCTTTCTACCAGTTTTATGTCGATTTAACGTTTTTAACGCAGTTTCTAGTAATTTGAGTATTAATCTAGCTTTAAGAGATTGTAAATAAATAATTTAAGATTTATTATCTTCAAGCATTGATAACGCAATATTAGTTACTCCACACTTCAGCCGTTTTATGAATCATTGCCCGATTTACTGACAATTACAATATTGAGCCAAATACTTTTGTACTGCGCCATAACACTTATATTAAAAAAATCTAGTTTTAAGGTACATGGCTACAATACATTCTCTAATTTTCGACCGAAATCATCATTTTGACTTACTCTGGTATTTAAATGATGATTTGCGTGAAAATTAAAATTATTTAAATTTAAAATATCCTTTATTCAAATAGACTTTTAAAAGCATTTTTGAATCGTCGAAGGAACATTAAGCTACCACCGGCTCGGAAGGCAGATCTGCTGAGAAGAGTTGGCGAAAAATTCAACAGTTGCTCTTTTCAAACAAAAGTTACAGTTTTGTCATTAAATACCCTGCACCAAACTCAAATCATATTACTTCCACACATTTTTATCTTTTAAATATTCTTCATATTCTGAATATTAACAAAGCTTTACTTATTAATATTGTATTTATAGCGACTTTTAATTTCTTGAGTTGCAAATCTAACATTGGTTGTGGAATCTTATTATATATGCATATACTCAGACCCATAACAGTCGTATTTACTTTAAACATAGTCATTACCCACAATGGGGATCGTGCCTTATTGGTACCAATATTGTTTACAACAAGACGCCACTGCGCTATAGTGCCCACATATATATTTAAGAACATTTAATATTTTTTACAATATTTATCACCAAACATATATACTAGAAAATTCCTAAGCACTTAAGTCTTAAAAACTTCCCTATAGCATCTGTAAATATTTAGTAGAGCCGCAGTCACGCGCCACATTGGATGGCCGTCACGTCTGCCTGACGTCGCCGGCCAACTTTCTTGATTATCACCACGCAGCAGGAATCTCGACGACGGTACGGACGTTCGCTAATCATAACACTAGCCTCTTCAGCTTTCTTGATTGAGTACGTTTGTTTATTATGTTATATGTCATAAATATTATATGATATAGACTCATATATATTGATGAATGCCATCGATATGTTATCGATGCCTTTCATAATCGATTTTTGAATTAGGAAATTTTTTTTTATGTTATTCTGATAAAAAATATATCAGAATATTTCAGATGTCATTTTTATGTAACTATTTTTTTATAATATTTATCATATCTCACTAATTAAAAACATGTGTTTTTTAAATCTTATTTTATATTATCTATCGTCATCACCATCGCGGCGCAGTGGGACATCGTCTGACTTTAATTGCGATTGGTTGTGGATTCGATTCTCACTCAGAGAACTAATAAATTCAAATAATTTTAATTCCTCCGCTCTGGTAAGACGAAGGTCGGCGTTGAGTTCCCCTACTCAATACGCAATGTCTCGTTTTCAGGTGGAAATTGGAGAACGGTGTGTCGTGACACTAATTTCTCTCTGACTACCCAACTATGCGGAAAGAAGTGCGAATATTTTATTTTGTAACATTAACATTCCAGCCAAATATTTTATATAAGCTTATTTGCATTCACACTCCCGCAAGAACACTTAAAACTTTTTATCTCTGCTTAAAGCGAGTACTGTCGCTTACAAACCCCGCTTAGTCAGTGTTACGCCCCGTTGTAAATCATAAAGTATTTGTGGAACAATTCGACTCTCTAATGCTTGCCAAGAGCCTCTGCTATTAGCGTTTGGTTCAAAATTTGAATACAGACAAACATTAATGATATTTGCTTTAGTCTCTGTTACAATGTGCTTTTTTGCCAACTTCTTTTGATATTTTTAATAGTCTAATGCTAATCAAGAAACATCATAAGCAATCATCAATTTAATTTCATCACTATAAAATATTTTGTTATCATCAGCTTTGAAGAGATGAGAAAATTGTGTTCTCCAGACAATTTGACATTGGCAAAGTGATTTATGCTGTACTCGCAAGTTGAAAGTGCCATAATTGAAGTACCAGGCAGTGGTCAGAAGACCCGAAAGGGGCATGAACTGTTACCCGGTACAGTTCCGGATGTGAAGTCAGCAGAAGATGTATCTTTGACTGGAGTAAGGAGACATTGTGGTTGTCCACCTCAGAGGTGCGTGATCCAAGCCAATCGGCATAATGCGCATTAAAATCGCCAAATATCACATCAATAGCCAATTGCATGTTCTCCATGAGTCGATCCCTTACTGTATTATCACTATGGGACCTGTAAAGGCATGCATAGATCGTCCGAATCAACACAGAGCCAGGTGGTTGACAGTTCCTAACTTTTAAAAGTGGCAAGACGATTCAGTAACCAAGAATAGTCCTTTCAGCAACACATTGTAATAGTAATAAATGTTATGTACAAAATTGTATTTCTTTGTAACAATATTTATGGCAAGACTAAGTATGATTTCAATTTTGCATGTTATTCACCACACATTATACAACAAGCTCTCTTAAAGACTGTTTATTGGCTATACGAAGGGGGATCGTAACTAATTCAATTTATTATATTCTCGAATAACTTTTGGGTTGAGAGTTTATATCAAGCTGTGAACTTAGACAAAATTACAAAGGTCAAAGCATGACCCGTCTCAAAGGCAGTCGTTTTGAAACGGTAAACGCATTAAAAGTTAGCTTAAGAACTAAATTCAGTCTAAATATGATATAAAAATATATATATTTTATATGATACAATTAATAAATAAATTAATAATAAACAATGTTTAAATAATTAAAATATATGTGATATTTAGTTACAATGATTAGAATGCGGCAGATCCTAACACACTGTACTATTTCAGATATTTCATACACTTTCGGTAATGTATACTCATATAAACATGTATTAGAGTAGAAAGAAAACCTATAACCTTCTCGTACAGTTAGATACCTTACAACTGAATCACGACGGTGTTAATTAACCAAAGTATAGTAATAGTAGTTTATACAAAATATTTTTTAAAATCGACTTTAAATTAAATCGATTTACGCCTTACATAACATTAAAAATAATTCAGTAATAAACAATTACTATTGAAAAACAAACTTTTATGTTATACATAAAATATGAGAACTATTAAGGAATTCAGATAAAATAAATGCAATTAAGAATATTTACTTATAAACAACATATAAAGGATATTTTACTGTTCATGAAAACGATATATTTTTTTTATTTATTCTACATTCAATGATACTCCAAATGAAATGAGACTTTGTGTTTTACTCAACAAGCAATTTCACGTTTGAATGGAGGTAGAAAACACATGGATCTGACGCTAAGTTCTATTCACTTTTTTCATTTTCGCGCATTTCTGACATAACAGATAGTCAGGAGGCAGCCTAGTGTCAAGAGTCTACAACCAGTTTCCGTCTGAAATTTATCGATATATTGCGCGAATTGAAAGGTAAAAAATTTATGTCATATTAACTGAAAATAAAAAAAATAAGCCAATGTAACTTTTAGAGCCAAAAATATAGAATTAAGTCAGTCTGTCCATTGAGTTCCATACAAAAAACAGCGGAGCCCGGGTCGTTCATTAGTCATGCAAATTCGCTACGGGGCCAGAAGCGCTAACGGCTTGATGCAATTATTACAATATCTTGTAATATGCTAACTAGGGCTATGACTGGCTTTCGAGCCTCGCCTGTTTTGTTCTCTAGCTACAATTATGCAACATTTTGATATATAAAGTGATTTAGATGTAAATTATTCATATATATTAAAGTTGTGTATTAAAAGTTACAAGTTAAGAGATTTTCAAATATTCTCGACACTCCGAGACACTTTCCGCCCGAAATCGAGACATTGACACAATGTTGAGTAGCGGAACTCAATGGCGCACTTTGTCTTAGACACCAAAGAGGCTTACGATTATTACTTAACTAATTTACAATCTACTTTTCTATTTTTACTTTGTATTTATAAAATGTGCACAAACAAAATTTCGTTTAAAAACATATTATATACCAACAATGATGAAGCCACTAGTAGACAGATCCAATGCGTCATTAATTTCTCCACTTTCACTATTTTCAGAAACATTTCCTGCAGTAACCCACTGCACAATCGCTCTTTTTCTATAGAAACCGGGAAAACATATATTACAAATTCAAATAGTATTCGAATAAAATTCGTACCCACAAGCTGGACATCTTTCAAGCTTGGCCACGATTATAGTATTGAACAAATATACGAGTATTCATATATAACGGACTTGAGTATAAAACTTCGTCTTCAACCTCAGCCAGTTGTCTAATCTCTTTTATTCGTCTAAATCTGGATGCATTCCAAGAAAAAATTGCCTTGTGAATTATCATTACATACAATCATTGGGAGACACCTCAAACAATTTTGCAATTACGTTAATGACGTTTATTGAAATACTTTGCGGAACTCGCTTCGGAAGAAGTTCGAGGAATAATATGAATGGGATTAAGCAATCAGTGAGTTCATCGATTTAATTAAATTTTGCGAAGGCTAATCAATCAAAACTTGAGTGTTCGCTTCTAATTTGGGCTTTATGCTTGAATAATTAGAGGTAATGTAAGTAAGAAATATATACAGAGTGTAGAAAAATAATAAATTAGATTTCTGTAAATAAGTCCGTTTAGACAAAATGTGGTGTTGACGTTGCAGGGCCGACAGTGTATCTTAAATAGGCGAACGAGAACACAGTGACACGTTCATGAAGAAAATATAATATTAAATAATTATTATCAACGACATTGTAAAACTATTTTATACATAATTCAATATTTCACTTTTGTAACATAATGTGTGGCGGTAGGTTCCACCACTCGACACACTACATTTTGAATGTGAAGAGATAGAGAACAGAGTACCTTAACAAATAGTTATCCTTGCTTGTAAAAGTATCATCGTTCATTTAACGGTTTCCAAGAGGCACGATTTTCATTTAATGTTACAAACGTTTCTGAATATTGTACTATTCTTAAAACAGTTAAAAAATGGTTTAAAATACCATCCTGGTTACCCTTACATAGATTATAAGTATGCAGGAGGTGCATTATTCCTGCACACAATACTCAATGTAATATAATAGTAATGTCTTTCAACATATGCATGAGCGATGTGAAAATAAACATAAAATTGAGTTTTAACATACTAATAAAATATATATACATATTAAAAAAATAATACTGATCACTGTCTGTACATGGAAGATAAATGAAAAATATAATCAATATAGATTATATAGATAATAATTGATAATATAGATAATAATTGTCTGCGCGATAGTGAACGTTAATTTCAGAAACGACTTAACCGATTTGGTTAAGTCGTGTAGTTTACGCAGGCGAAGCCGCGAGCTGGTCGCTAGTACAAAATAAAGTTACATCACATTTTTATATCAAGCATTTAAATATTTTCATATTTCACTTTATCCACACGCTGTGTAAGGTAACGCTAGCTGGAATACGAAATGGGCGAAGACGCTACGTTAGTAAAAGGCATATCAGCAAAATGCAATGCGACTGTAAACTAAATTCACTAAATTTAAAGTTTCCTACAGATATTGATTATGGATAAATTAGTGTAAAAACATTAAATTCACTTTGTAATATTAAATTCTAAAATTATTACGACAAGCTGGCGGCTTCGCCTGCGTAAACTACACGACTAAACCAAATAGGTTAAGCCGTTTCTGAGATTAGCACGCACAAGAGCGCAGACAAACAGACACGACAATAAAATAATATTGTTTTGGGTTCTACTATATTGATTATATTTATTCATTTATCTTCCATGTACAGACAGTGATCAGTATATTTTTTTTTATATGTATATATATTTTATAAGTATGTTAATATATATACACACGCAGTCTCGAATTTGTTGTCTCTGCCTAGCCTGCGGCATACGGGAAAATAACACCAACGTATGGTTTAGATTTGATGAAGAAAAATTTTGTAAGCCCATATATTAGAATGGATTTTCATCTCTTCTAGTTAGTATAAAATAGGACATTGCTTTATGCTTTAATTAATCTTATGAACTTCTCCCCAAAACTCTACTAATTATTAATACGTTTTTATTACCTTCACATATGGATAGATATCAATTGAAAAAATTTTTAAACACTATTCACCAACTTCTTGCACCAATTTACTTGAAAATTTGTACACGGGTCCGTTGTAAGATTTTTGTGCTATGAAACTGACGCTAGGACACGCACAGAAAAAATAATAAGCGTGTTTTTTTAAGCTAATTTTGTATTATTTTAAGACACTTCGCTGGTATAAATTTTGAAAACTTTATATCAGGTTTTCTTATAAGCTTGTTACAACCTTTATTTGTTATTAGCATCTCTTGCAAAGTGATTTTCACAAATTTCTTTTTTATGTGTTATTCACACACTTAGGAAATTGAAAAAGACATATTTAGAAAACGTATAAACATTTGAACGCAGCGGGATTTGAAACCGCGCCGCTTGAAAACCGTTCAAGCGCTCTGACCGCTAAGCTATGCGTTCTACATCCAGCTGCGTCGAAATTCATATACGCTTATTACAACTTATATTTGTTGTTAGCATCTCTGTAGAGAGATTTGTAGAAATTTCTGCGACCCAAAGATTATTCTAAGAACAATCGTTTAACAAGAGAGAAATATATATATATTATATATATTTTTTATAACATTTTTTAAAGTGTTATTCGCACACTTAGGAAATTGAAAAATACATATTTAGAAAACGTTAAACATATGTTTTTTTTTAATTTCTACACCCCAAAGATTATTTCTGGAAGAAAGTTTATATCTTTTTTAAAATATTAATTCGTCATCATTGGAATCATTTTTAAAGTGGTATGATAAATTACCTTCTACGAAGGCTAATTATTTGAACGAAGTGAAATAAAAAAAGAAATTGATATTTGAATTGAATTTTAAGACGAGACTTCGTGAATACATTTTAATTAATTTCTGATAACCTTTACAAACCATGTATAATAATTAGCAAATTATGTATAATTGATATGAAACACTTTCAAGTGTACGTAAGCTTCCATGTTTAATACATTTTGGCAAAAATATCGAGATTCTATACAAATATTTAAATATTCTAAATTGATTTGGACTGCACTTCCGTAATTCTACAAGCAAAGACGCGGGCAACGACCAACTCAATAAATTTTATAAACCAACTTCAATATTCTCTTTGGAGAATTATTATATTATCTAATTCTAATTCTAATACTAATGAATCACATTAAGATATTTATAAAAGAGTAATTCATATAAATTATTTTCTGCTGCGAAATGTAGGCCAATTCATTATAAATTTCGATGTTAATTGGCCGATTTTGAAACACAAAATAATTTTATACCATAATTTAAGTATCAATATGGAATAATTTAAAATTATAAAGAAATTAAAATATCTTAAAGTATTATTTGTCTACATTATGTATAATATTTTTTTTGTCAGACACTTAACATTTTTTAAAAGTATTATTCACACACTTAGGAAATTTAAAAAACATATATTTAGAAAACATAAAAATTTGAACGTATCAGGATTTGAACCCGCGCCTTTTATAAACATAAGTATGTCAGACTCGATGTTACTGTAGAGAGGTTTTAACAAATTTCTGTAATCCAAAGATTATTCTACTAACAATGGTTGGGTATTTATATTAACTCGATTTTTAAAGTCTTGTTCACACTCATGTACAAATTGTGTTTAGTATATTGCTTAATGCTTCACCATTCATTTCGTTAAGTAATAAACTGACTTTGCCCTGAACTTCTCATACGTATTGAATATACTCGTATAAGTATTTCTAATGTACGTACAAGATGTGTATTTACTAAAATTTTCGTTGAAATGTTTAAATGGTGAATATATTTTATGAAACTTCTTATTCTTAAAAGTGATTTAAAGTAAATATTATTAAAATTTTCATTTCTTAAGCAAGAAATCATTATATTGGATCATGATGATGAGAATCGATTCACTATCACCGTGCATTATTTAATTCCGACGTCAGACGCACAACAACGAAGACTAATTTATATGTATTTATACAAATAAGCCAAATTACGATAAAAAATCCTATTAAATGAATGGCTAATTAATAATTAATTTAATAATTAATAACGATGTTCGCGAAATGAACTCGATAGCTACTTTTAATGGGAAATAAATTTATTGTTAAAGAAAATAATTAATTCGTACCCACTAAAGACTAAGTCTAACCCGATGATGACAGTTAAATAGTGTTTAAATTTCGATCGTCTTTTCATGTATAATATGTATATATTTTTTCATAAAATATGTACATATTTTTTTTTTCATAATTAAATTGATTTACTTATGAAACTTTGCAATTTTGCGTACATTTTGCGTTTAGTTGTTGATTCAATTTTGAAATTAACTAGTATGAGTTTATAACTCCTCGTGTTTATTATTTTATATTTACAAAAACTGTACGCAAAATTGCAAAGTTTCATAAGTAAATCAATTTAAAACAGTTTACCCTTTTATTATCGTATCAGTAGTCAAGTAGAACCTAGTGTCAAGGCACTCCGTTTTTCAGTTTCCGACCCAATTCGAGATATTGTGTTTTGAGTGATGGAACTCAACGCGGCGTTTTCTCTTACAAGATCAACGAAATTAAAAAAATTCAAATCCGTTTGTATATTGTCAGATGAGTCAGGTGTTTTTTGCCCCAAATGGGAATCGAACCCACAAAATTCGTTTACAACGGGTTTCAACTATGTCAAAATGTTTTGGAGCGATAACTTTTTTAATAGTCTTACAGAAAATTACAAATACATATTACTTCATAATATACTTCCACTATAATTTCACTTCATATGTTGATATGAAATAGATACAGTTTAGTCATTAGTTGAAATTTATGTAAATTAGGTCGATTTATATTTTGTAGTGATTGCGAATTGGAGTGCAGTTTCCATATCGTCGAAATATTTGCGTTAATGATACCCGACTCACAAATAACTGTAACAAATTACAGCACACAGAGTTTAAAAGATCTAATATTTATCTTATATAAATTTAAATTAATAATTTGTTATGCCTATATATTTTATAATCCACATTTGCTTAAAAATGTATGGAGCGTATAAGAATTTCGAGAAAGCTGGATAGAATGTATAGCTTAATGGTCAGAGCGCTTGAAAGCTTTGCAAGAGGTGCGTATTCGAGAACCGCTACGTCCATATTTCATATGCTTCCTTAAAAATGCTTTTTTTTTAACTAAAGGCGTAATCAACATTTAATCAATATTATGTTTTGCTAGATTTTTTGTTTAGCAGACCTGTTTTATATTCGTCAAAATTAAGTATCAGATAAAAAAGAATATATAATTTAAATAAACTATTTAAATATATACAAAAAAACTAACCCTTCCATCAAAAAATGTCATTCCTAAATGAATTCCAAGTACAGTGCAGTATTCTAAAACCAATATGCAATTTACAGGAGAGAAGGCCCCCAACAGACTCGTTTAGCTCCGATGACATTTATAGCCCGAGCTGAGCCGTATAAATATGAATTATAGTACGCCTTTTTAAAATAAAACTACCTCTCCACTGCTTTATTGGTTGAAGCTAGAAATTCCTTTACAAATGTTTATTTTCTATACGCCAGTCACTAATTCAAACAAAATGGTTGATGTTTTATTTGGTAATGATATGCATGTTTATTTAGTCGGTTTTTATAAATGCACTAGCCAGGGTATTGCCAATTCAGCGATGTACATTAGGAATTACATTTTTTTTGCTATTTCTGTATTTATAAATAATTTTAAAGTAATAAAACGTTTATTTTCGCATTTGGAGCTCGCTTATAATAACTCACTGGTAACTACGTTTGCTTGTTATCTATGCCACAATTGCTATTTCTATCTTTTGTACTTTTTCTTCTTGTTTTTCTCTGGAATTACGCTCTTATTTTGAAATGAAACCATTTTTAACCGGATTAATCGCGTATATTATTGGTATTCGAAATTACAATTTAGAAAACCTAACATTTCGAACACTTTTCAGTCTCCGTGGTCATACGTAGACTGACGTGGCATTAGTCTGTCAGTTAATACAATTATTATATCAAACTACCGCCAACGAGCCTTAGTTGCCTCGCGTGCTGCCCTGGATTTTTACAAAATGAGCTGACTGTATCTTGCTCTCTCTTATACTCTCCAAGGAACCTGAATGACAAATTTTAGCTTTCTAAGCCGAATAATATATACTACGCGTTGTTAGTCAGTCAGTCAGTGAGAATCTTATATTGATTGATATTTAAGTATCGAGAGCTTGATGTTGTATTGTAGTTGATGGTAGCCAATGGTCGTGGATACGAATTTAACAAAATTTATTGTTTTTTTAAATACAAGTAGATACATATATATCTAAATATATACAGATTGGATATAATCCAATCTGCTAACGTGAAGTGCGGCGTTTGATTCCGCAATACAAGCGTCAATGTATGTGTCTTAGCTACACTCATCTTCTGAATGTAGAAATTTATTTAACTTCATTTTAAGGCACTCTATCTTCCACTTTAGGGATATTATATAATAAGTAACGGACACCAATCTAAACCCTACAAGTAACCAATGCGGTGAAAAAAAATATATCAAATTTAACTCCCCTGAAAACGTATCGAACCCACAACTATCGCCAGACACTGTCCCACTGCCCTTGATAAACTTTACCGACTAATTATTAGTTTGTTTTGCCTTAGTGCCTGCAAAATGTAGGAGAATATACAACTAAATATAATGTGAAATCACTTCTATACACCCATACAGTACAGCCTTTGACTTCTAAACATGAACTAACCGGAAGTCAGTCAACATAACTTCAAATAGTCTGAGTGAGGACAGCACTTTGGCCTATTACTATCTAGTATCTAGGTAGCTTTATTGTTGACGAAGTAACGTGTTTGCATTCAAAAGCCTTTGAGCCCTCTAGAATGGGGTTCTCATATGCTATATAATAGATGATCCAAGCCTTTTTGTTTTCATTATGTTACATCTATTGTATTACCATGACATACATAGCAAGTGGTTCATGGGCAGCGGTAATAACTTAACATCAGCGGACTCGCTAGCTCGTATGCCTGGTCTAAATGTTAAAAAAATCTTAGATAAATCGCTTGTTGAGTTCCAGTACTCTATTTCCACCTTAAAGGCCGGCAACATCCCTGTAGCTATTCTGGTGTTACACGGGGTCGTGGGCGGCGGTGATCACTTACCATCAGGTGACCCGAACGCTCGTTTGCCTTGTCTATAGAATATATATATATATATATAATATCTCGAATTCGAGCGAAGAGTGAAGAAAGGAGTGCCTTTGACATCAAATTTTATCTGACAACCTTGATAGAGCTCCGTTACTCAGTGTGCAATGTCTTAAGCTTGGGCGGAAAATGGACTACAGAGTGTCTTGATACTATCTTCTCTCTGAATAACCTAGTGCGTGAATAAATCATGATGTACATTAGAAAACAAGTGGTGCTTGGTAAAGCAATACCTCTTTACGTAATATGCAAATGCCTTCCTCAAAGTATTTGCGCGTGTAATTTTCTTTTTCGCCTATTTTCATCCACCGCTCTAACTGTTGGTGTTTCTTTGGATAAGTTAAAATTTTAATTAGCAAAACATTTAAAGCGCTATTTGGCGAGGATTTAAATGGGATTTTTATAGCACAAAGGTTTTATAAATACATATTCATAATAATACTAGCTAATTTACAAGATCTTAGTCTGTTATGATAAAATATCGAATAGTCTGGAGTCGCACATAAACAAACAAGGTATATCTAAAGCGTTGTTTAAACTTTCAATCCGTACTAGGTGTAATGATAACAATTTTAATTGATCGTCGTGGGTCATGTAAGACAAACCTGTGTCGGATTCCACCAGTCAGCAGGCTATGATATTAAATTACGCGAAAAATGGAATACAAGAAGCTGAATAATAAACAAATTATTCTTTATTCCTTCTTACAATCACTTTTAAAGATGACCGTATTGCCGGAGTTATCGAAAGCTACGACCTGATAAGGTGACAGACTTGCTTATTCTGATGCTGGGAGCTCAACAGTTGCTGTTCTAAAATCCTCATATAATCATCCTCACAATATGCTTTAGCGATTGTTAGCTTTCTAACATGAACATCAATAACATTTAATTCCATAAACTATAAACTCCACATGGTTTTCATTTTTAAAGTCTCTTTTAAAGCGCGTCTTGGAAACCGCTCCCTGAACAGATATTTAATAACTGAGGACGTCATGATGCAGTGACTGTCTGTAAACGCGATTGGTTGGGTTAAATTCCCACTCAGATGAACAGTATATTATATTTAAAATATGTTCATTTTACCTCTTTGCTACCTAAGCCAAAGCGCGGTGTTGAGTTTCGCCACTCAACATGCAGTGTTAATGAGTGTCTGACTGTTTTGCTGGAAAAAGTGTAAAACTGGAGCTAACGCTGATGACAACTGAGCGAAAGTGCATAAAACTTGAACACATACATAAAACAACCTTTAGGACTAAAAATAATTAGCCAATATCTATTACACATATTTTATTTAGTCGGTATATTCATTTTACTAACAACAGTGAAAAATATTTCAAAGTAAAACAGTACTAAAAAACTTAAAACACCGAGCATATTCTAAACAATAGGTTAGCAGGAAATTTATACCTTTAATTATTTTTGATCCAGTTACCTTCATAGTTGGAGTACGGTAAAGTTTAAGCAAGTTGCTTGCAGTCTTTTCTATAAAAGCCACTTGAATACTAAAGCAGAAACGGAAGTGCGTTAATATATTATGTTAGTATAAAAATATTTGTAGATATTATTATATTTAACAGGTGAGAGTTGTGATGATTTATAGTGTAGGATTATAGTTTTCACATATTTTCTTTGGGATAGCTTACTTATCGTTCTATGTTGAATAGTATATATTCAACATATACAAAATAGTTCTTTATTAGAATTGTTTTATATATTGTAACTTCATACTTTTTTCCGCATAGCAGGGTCAGAGAAAACCAAGTATTAACTCATCCTGTTCTCCACTTTCCGCCGGAAATCGAATTGAAGTCGATACTTAAATGGTGAACAGCAACGTCGCACTTTCTCTTAGGTACTAGAGCGGAGAAATGAAAATATTTTAAATATAATCATACCCCCGAATGGAATTCGAACCCACAACCAATCGCGTTTACGACGCTGTCCCACTGCACGATGGCCTCATATTGGCTGTAATATGGCCACTATGGCCGTATATTTTCAACCATTCCATAAAGTACTCACTGTCATTCTGTTTTCCTTTCTAAGCTTTCAAAATGTTTGATTATTTTGAAAGAAATTAGCATTTTTTTGGGTATTTAAGATATTAAATTCAGATCTAGATATGAATTCTATAAATTTACTTTTAAGCACAAGCTTTGTGTTACTTTGAAAAAAATATTAAACAATTTTGTATAAAACGTGCAAATTAAAATTCGTATTTAATTGCTACATTCACTTTATGTTGACCGTTTTTCATTAGGTAAACGATTAAGTCTGTTTTCACTTGGCAAGTAGTCTTTAATTACTGACTAATGTGTAATTACTTAGTGCGCCTTTTGTGTTTCTTATAGACGGTTTCCACTTAATGCATGAAAAGATAGAATGTACGTTAAAAGAATTATAATACTAAAGGCAGTGGCTTAAGTGCAACTAGAACTGTTTTAAAAGACGAAGAGAACAGGTTCGATATATGTCTTCTTCCTCGTTGTGTTCTTCATTGCTGAAGGTAAGCCTTGGTAGAGGCGATGATGAGATGCTTCTATACCACCCTATTTTCTGCTTGTCTCAAAGCAGTAAAGGGAAGTTCTGTAATCTCTTTGACGGCATCAGGCCTAAGCCTAGGTGATCTGCCTCTAGTCCTTCTGCCGTCTACTTTGTTAGTAACAATCAGCTTGTTGACATTGTCGGGCTGTCTTCGAGCTATGTGGCTAAAGTATTAGAGTACTTTTCGGTGATGGTGGTGGTGTTAACCACAGATCGTATTTTTTTTAAAAAACAAGAAATTAAACCCAAGCTCGATATGCAGTAAAATTGGACGCTGAACTTTGTCTCTATAGACCAGAAAAAATATGTTTAAATATGTTTTTTTTTATCTTCTGACAGATGAACCAGCTTTGCTTCAGATGTACTTTGTTTTGTACGTAGCAGGGTAAAAAGAAAAAACCACTCTCCACTTTCCATCCGTATTCGAGACCTTACATGTTGAGTAGCGGAGGTCAACACTGAGCTTTGTCTTTGATACCAGAGCACTAGGTCTTAACACTAGGTCGTAGCACTCTCTGACTACACTGCGATGCGGGTAAAATTTTACGCTGAAAAAAATCATTTCAATAGATTCTTTACATATTCAGCTCTTTTATTCAACAATCTTAAAAAACTTTATTTAGTACAAAGTTGTTAGGAATTTTAAAATACAGTTCTCATTCGCTATCTCAGTACATCTCAAATGCGTAGTTACTATCAGGCTGTATATACAGTAATAATATAGCAATTTTTATTCCACCGCTGCTCTCGTTGTGGGTTTGTTACACATTTGCTCTATGGAATATAGAAAAAGTTATTGCAAAAACGTTTAAGATATGTTTGTTTGTATATTTTAAAATATATTTTATTTAATTTATCAAGGTTGAATTAGTTTTATTATTAGGATATTATGGCGATGAGTATTAAAATTTAAAATGATTGATTGAAGCACTTTTTTTTCATCTTCACGTTTGTACTTGCATAGTAGGGAAATCGGATAGAACCTAGTTTCCAGATACTTCATAATCCACTTTTCACCTGAATCCGAAACATTGGGCTTTGAGTGGTGGAACTCACTTGTTACTAGAGCGGAGTAACTAGAATAATTCAAATATTCCCCCGAGTGGGAATCGAATCCACAATCATTGCGTATTATATCAGACAGCAAATATCACACTACGCCACGATGACCTCAAAAATATAAATATAACGACTTATAAATTGTGAATTACCTAAATTGAAAATATAAAAAAAGGTTATGTTATTCATAGCCTTTATCTATGTTCTTTTTATATCTTCAAGTGGCTGAAAGTCTAGTTTAGACGGAACTCACGTAATTCTTGTAATAAATATTAATAAAATTATTTTATTTTTTATTTTTTAAGGTAAACCTGAATGTAGTGACTATAGTGATAGTACAGCGCATTATCATATTCAGTTATACCTTAGAACGAATTCGACGCGCCGCGCCGATTGCATTCAAATGGCAGTCTTCTTCGACGCAACGTGTATTTATTTATGTAAATTTCAAAATGGTTTCTAGCTACACTTCTAGTATAATTTGTATTAATATTTTGCTTTCGTGGTAATGGACTCTTGAATAAAATAGACATTAAGTTATTTATTTTTGTATAACAAAATACATTAACTTTTGCATACTATAAGTTGTGTAATACAATATATTTTTTGAACTTTCAACTAAGGTGGGACAAAGATATACTACTCGCTCCAGTCTATTTCAAAGGTATCATTGTCACTAATAGATATGTAAATAATAGATTGAAAAAAAAGTAGTTCCACTGAGTTTCTTTCGCCAGTTCTTCTCAGGTATTAAATTAGTGAACCGGTGGTAAATTATTTGACGTTTAAAAATGAAGCATGTAACTTCTTATTTTGAATAAAATTATTTGACTTTGGACTAATGGCTTACATCTTAGGAAAATGACATGTTTGGTATAGACGAGCCAATATTTTTTTTCAGCTTCTTGTCTTTTCCCACAAAGATAGAATCTACATTCCTGACATAGTGATTTTCACTTTACGTTCGAATTAATGACTTGGCATACTAGCGTGTAGCGGAGCTCAACACCGCGCTTCATCTAGCCAGAGCGAGGACATAAAATCCACCAAGTGGTAGTGGTGGGTCTGCTCTCCGGCAAGTGCCGGAGAGGAGACCCACAACCATTGCGGTTGCAACCAGATCGCTCCCCCCTGTCGTTATGACCTCTCGATAACCATAACAAAGATAATTTCATCCAAATGTCGCAATAAACAAAAGATCAATTCTATAAAGTTAAGTAATATACAATATTTTCACATTGCACGTCAACTCAAACCGCTACCATAAACAAATTTAGCGCATATTATAAAAAATGCGCTACCATAAACAAATTTAGCGCATATTATATAAAAATGCGCTTACATCTAGCATTCAAGTCATACATACGCGTTACAGAAACGTTACGAAACGAAAAGCCAATTCAATAAGAAGAAGCTGCATCTGGACTGGACGGTCGGAATTCCAAGACTACCGTCTCACCGCATGTTTTATTAATCATCCCGTCTGAAAGCGTCAATATATATTTAAAGTGTTTCAGTTGTATCAGCGTAATGGTGTAGTTTTTTCTTTAGTTCTATATGCATTTAGATCATCTTTTATATTTTCATAGAATCATATATATATATATATATATATATATATATATATATATATATATATATATATATATATATATATATATAGCTTCTCGCTTTATACTGCATATGACTTCGAGACATTCCGTGTTGATTGACGAAACACAACGCCGCGATTTCTCTTACCGGAGCAGGGACATTAAAACAATTGAAATATTCCTCTGAGTGGGTGATCAAACCCATAACAATATAAAAATGCGAAATACAACACCACGCTTGTTCAGTATAAAACGAGTATATTGACCCTATTTAATTTTAGTTCGTACCTAAAAACATTTATACCTAAAAACATTTTAGCAATTGTGGCAATTGAGTCACCATAGCGTTAGTTGTTTATTATACAAGTAGTATGTATTTACAACAAATTTTCCAAAGGCATATTATCAAGTGTAAAACGGTATTTATTTTCTTACAGGGACCGTTGTTTTCGCACTGTTATTAGCATAAGTTTCAAGTCAACACAAATATTTACGCAGGACTCTCTAGAGCTGGATAATCGGTAAAGCAAATTTACTTAGAAACCTAGGTAAAATGAAAATTTTCGCCAACATACGACTACGTATCAGTATATGTACACCTGCAGTCCCTAACTATAATTCTAATTAGATTTTGCATTGATCATTTACATTCAGAAATATTAATTTGTGTTTAATTGACATTAAACCGTCATCATGCCGCCTGTAGTAAAAAAAGTATTTCAACGTAAAGCGATGAATTAGGGGTTTGATTCCCACTTGGTAGAATGTAATGTAATTAAAAGTAAGTTTTATATATGAGATATCTATATGCAGCGTCGAGTTCCGTCATTCTACATCGATATAGGCAAATAGTGACATGGTCACGCCACATTATATTCTCTTTGCCTAGCCTGAAAATAAGATTGAAGAATCTACGAAATATAAGTTAAAGTTAAAGTATTTATCATTAGACTTGTCTAAAGATAAATAATCTTACCCAACTTAACAATTCACTTCTTTCTTCACTTTTCATCTATTTCTTTTTCATCGCAACAAGAATGTTACTAGCATTGTGTTTTCTTTAAGTTGTATTTAATAATCCACCGAAAAGGATTTAAATCCCCAACCATAATTTATATTCAGGTAAATTGCAACTGGGCCGCGATGGCGTCAATTTAATTTTTTTTTACGTATCTATAGATATAATAAAAGTTTTTTACTTTTAACTTTTATATTTTCATTCAATTACAATATATTATGACATATTCCATTAAAGTCGTTATTCTCAATATCATGTTTCACACAAACGCCATTACAATCACATAACAGCGCCAGGAATGAAATACTGAACTTTATTCCAATAATACTTTACGTAGATATGAGATGTTCCAATTCGTTATCCAATTTGTTATTGTTAAAATTTTATATGAAGAGACTATTATAATTTTATATATTATTTCCTTTAAGAAATATACTGAAATGATTTATATACGAGTAGGTATGCATGAATTAATTAACTACTAGTTGCTGCGCGCTACTCTGTTTGCGTGAACTTAATGATTTTATGACATGCTACTTACCACATGATGTGATTGGAACTGACCTAAAATTATAATGACGTTTAGCTGATCTACCATGATTCTTCAGATTTTCCAGATTCTCAATCGAATGTAAATATAGATTGATGGAAAATATCTATTATATTAAATATTTTATGTCAATTTGGATTTGAATTAAACTTTTATTGTCGTTTAGCATTAGGTTTGAACAGTGAAATACCTATTTTGTTAACATTTTTTAAAGTGTTATTCCCACACGTAGGAAATTAAAAAAGACATATTTAGAAAACGTATAAAAATTTGAACGCAGCAGGATTTGAACCCGCGCCTCTTGAAAACCGTTCAAGCGCTCTGACCGCTAAGCCATGCGTCCCACCTCCAGCTACGTTGAAATTCTTATACGCTTATTACAACTTATATTTGTTGTTAGCATCTCTGTAGAGAGATTTTTACAAATTTCTGCTAATGTTGAACCATAATGGTCCAGAAAAACAATGAGAAAAAAATACCAATTATGAACCTAATGCACAACAAATGTCAAATCAAAGCACAGTGCTGCCGTTACAAGTCAATTATAAAACTTTTTAGGTAATGTTAAATATAAAAAACCTTAAATATTTTTTATACTTACAAGTTAACGCGTGTAAAAATTAAATATACGGAACAACTGATGACTATATACAGGGGGCAACATGACAATATAAGTTCAGGTGTTCAACATGACAAAATCTATTGAAGTACCATGATTGACCAGCTAAATCATAATAAATAAATAAATGCCGCATTAGTAAAAGTTTTTTAGTAGGGTGGTTACTTTTCTTTAACAAATAAAAATCATTAAACTTTGAGGCCATAAAGGGGCAGTGGGACAGCGTACAACCTGACTCTAAACGCGATGGGCGTTCGTTCGAACCCCAATCGAGGAAATGGTTATATTTATATTATTTTAATTTTTTTCTCCCTAATAAATTTTATGTCAACAGCTAGTAAATGGAAGTTTAATGTTTAAAAGTCCACACAAACAAAGCTGCGGGCACCTACTAGTATAATTATTATAACTAAACTTGCTACAATAGTAATATTGTAAGTAATTCTACATGCATTCGAATTTCCATATAAACGCCCCTCGACAGACAGGTATCGATTTTGGCGATTTGTAGCCAGAAGCGAAATATCACTCAGCAGCTACATATAAACCACACAGCCCTGAGTGTATTCCTATATAGGGCATGCTTGTTAGGACATGCGGCTTAATTGAAAGTTCTTAATACCTAGATTAATGTACGAAAGATTATATTATATTTTATATAGTAGTAGACAATGTCCCCGTTGAGGCGTAAAATACGCGTTGCCTTTGAAACAACGTATATGTCACTTTATAAAAGTGTGTAGCATTATTTTTTAATTAATGTATTAGAACTGCATTATAATACTTTTAAACTAAATCTAACAAATAAAATTGGATGTCTGTTTGTAATATAAAGACAACCGCTTTTTATTTAATGCATATGTGTACATATACTAAAATAGTATTTTTGACCATTTATGTCTGTCTGTATGTTTGACCCGGCTAATCCAGAGACCAGCTGGATCGATTTTGACGGGACTTGCATCGGCTAGCTTATATAATAAGGAGTGACTTATAATATCTCTATTCTAGAATTCTCGTGAGTGAAGGCGTGGGCACAGCTAGTCATATATAAAAAAGAAATGCGCAGCGTGGCGACCGCTTTTTCTTACTAGACCGGGCAAAATTTCAAGAAAAGCTTTTCTTCAAGTGAGAATTATACCTATAACCATTGCGTTTTCCATGATACACTTTGCAATTGCGCCATAAGAAGTTCGTGATAATAATCATTCCGCTTACCATGTTAAAAATAATATAAAATTAATAAAATGAGGACATCGTGGCGCAGTGGGATAGTGTCTGGAAGTATTCGCGATTAATTGTAGATTCGATTCCCACTTAGTGAACTGATCACAATAATAATAATATTGTCGTTTTCTCCGCTTTGGTGAAAGACAAACCGCGGTATTGGGTTCCATAACACGCAATATAATAATAATAATTGAGTGTCTTGACACTAGGTTCTCTCTGACTACCGTTCTGTGCAGGAAAATGTGTGAGGTTAAAAGTGTAAAATGTAATATATTCCATATATGTTTAAACAAATGATTTTAAAGTTATAGTTGCTTATTTAAAGCTATTTCTCTATAATTTTTTACTTGCAGCATTTTCTTCTATTCAGTATTTTAGTCAACTTCGCAATTTGAGTTTCTAAACTCCTTTTTCTGAGTGCTTAACAGATTGTTTTGGGATTTTCGTCGTCGCTACTCAGCGTCTCTTGAGAATACTCAGCCACTTTATTTTACTGAAGTATACGTACTAGTATAAAGGTACATTATATCCGTAAAAGTAATTCGTGTATGAAAATAAAAATTACAATAGCCATACGTCTCACATGTTTGCGAATTCAACATTTGTTACGACAGTGTTAAACTAACAATACAAATAAAGTCTAGAAAATCTATAAAGTATTCTATTGCACGGTCGGCTACGAATTTCAAAGGTAATTAATTGATTCCAATCGATTCCCTTTGAATTTTTTATACGTTTTCGAAAGAAAGTTTTCATATCCTAAGCGTGTCACTTTAAAAAATAGTAAAATAACAATTACATGATTTAGAGATGTAATTGAAATTTACCTACAATATTATATCTAAATAATTGTATAATGTAGAAAGTGATATGTTATTAGGCTGTCAGTTTACTACACAACTCACACAAGACGCATGAAAATAAAAAAAATAAACTAAGCAACAGTTTCACGCATTTTTTCACTGTATCACGCGTTGGCATGGTAGTCAGGGAGACGTGTCAATGCCCTCCATTCTGCACCATCTGTTCGAAATCAACCTCAACAAAATTACCAGATGAAAATTGCCAGAAAAAAAATAAAACAAAACAAATGAATGAAACAAAAACAACAGAATATCTTATTAAGCTTATATTGTTTTATGTTTTCTATTACGTTTGGAGATCAACGTAGCGTCGACACTAGTAGTAAAAGGTATGAGAATTTGAAGAGTAAATTGAAGCAAATAGGTGACAACGACACAGCTCAGAGCAATCTCGCTGCAATACGACTACAAGTGAAACTACATTGTATTATAAACTTGCAGTCATTTCTGAGTTTATTATTTGTTTATATATTTTTTTTATTTGTCTAATCATTTTGCTTATTTCTAGAGTAATTTTGTATATACCGGGAGATAAATTATATTTTTATACTACTCTAATACATTTAAATTGCACTTGCACACTAGTTAAACATTATTAAGTCGTATTTAAGTTTTATATTGGTTTGTTGTTACTTTCAAATCCACTAGCCTGAAATGGGACTCGGAAATTGGGTTCCATTTTAGTCTTCCCAACCAATGTATTTTGTAAAAATATAGTAAAATCCAAAAGAGATACATTCGAGAAACGTCTGTGGCGTATAAAAAGAAAATATAAAATAGGTTCTGGTGGGTTCGATTTTTGCAAAGGGAAGAAGAGGGTTCCTTGATAAGGCATATCACCATTAGACTCAGGTTCAATTTTACACTATCCTACTTCGTTAGAAACACTGCTTATTGAATGACGACAATTATCGATACACTTTGCTAATTTAAAAAGACCGGATTCCTACAATTTCTGACTCCCATGAACAGGTATTGTTCATTATTAAGATATTTTATACGAGCGGCCTGCTTGCGACTTCACGTACGTATTTACCAGCGGCTTTTCGTAAAACAATGAAATTCCTGTAAAAAACTAAAATAAAATATGTATAGGAGAAAAAAGTAGCGTAGCCTAGGATCAGCCGTTTGGTTATGATGACGTCACAGACAGACAGATAGAAAGAGTTACTTTCACATTTATAATATAAGCGTGTATGTACAAATAGGACATGTTATAAATAGATCGACCTAGATGACTAACACCTTGAACACAAGTACAGTTTAAGAGGCCACCCTTCGCAACCTCTTCGCATATGCATATAATTATTAGTGTACTTTAATATATGTATTTAAATATGGATATTTTACTAAAATTATATAGTGGCTCTAACATTTTTTATTAAATGTCTTATTACAAAGTAACTCTATGCTTATCTTAGAAATACATTTTCTTGTTAGAGGAATTCGTCAAAATATCTCCATTTTTTTTAATTATACATATATTTATTTATCTATGAGAAAAGAATTAGAATTTAGGTGGAGCGAACTAGAACTATTTTATTCTATTTCGATGTATATTGTAAGGGTGGGTCCATATACCTAGTTTTAAGTGTCACTCGCGTGTTGACGTCCTAATCATAGCCGCCCGCCATTACTTACATCCGAGAGCCATTCCAGACTCGTATCGATCTACCTACAATTATATATATACTCCGCAACTATGTAAAGACGTGTGTGGGTGTACGGTGCGACATCAGAGGTATGATTATAATTTTTTTTTATTTATTTATGAAGCCAACGTTACATATTAAGAAAATTTTGTGTAGAATACATTTGTTCATTGTTACATAGTATGTCTCAATTACAGGCCAACTCTAAATAAAAATATTGTTTCTATATAAATAAGATTTTTTTTACTCTTTTTTTTATATTATTATTGTTGGTTACAAGAGTTGTTGTCGTCTATAGATGACCAAAACTGTATGTATATATTAATAAGTGTAACAAAAACTTTGTACCTGTTTTGAAAAAAATACGCGGACGGAGAAGTCCAAATTTGGGAAAATTGCAGAATTCTAATAATTTTATTTAAATAATTCATAAAAAATACATAAAATTAATGAAAAACACACTACCATATGTTCGAAGTACGTCTGTATGAGGTGTCATACACGTTGCTATGGCAACACGTGTTTCTGCGGCAACAGCGCTACTAGTATAGTACAATAACTATATAAAAATAAAAAATAAGTCAAAAAAATAGGTAGGTACATATTATTTTGCATGCAACTAAAAAAATAAACTGAAATATCGTTTTAAATTTATTTTAACGTATCATAAGCTTACAATTTTTTTCAATGTTTTCGAAGCAGTATAGGTTTAAATCTCAATCAAGAAACAATTTGAAAAGAAAAAATAACACATACACATTAATGTTCCACCAACTATCAAAAACACGTACCGTCTAATGAAATATTTGCTTCCTCACGTACAATTCGCGTCCCTTCGGCTAGTTCTGTAATAAGTGCGTGAGGTTTCGTATTTGGGAGACCAGATGCTATACAGTTGCTAGTTAGGTGCGTGTCAACTGACAATGTAGTTCATTTTAGTTTGTACTCTTCTTTATTTATAGCTTCGGTTATTTAGAGAGATAACACTTTTTTCTTACCTGTTGCTAATCACCTTTATTTAGTTACAAATATATATAAATTATTAAAATATATATATATACAGCTCTATTTTTTTTCCGTATATTCAGAAAGATTTTTTTTTATTTACAAACATTCCCCCGAGTGGGAATCTATCTATATAGTATAATTTGAAACCTATAATATATTTTTACACATTTGTATTATTATTTAGTAAAGCAGGGAGGCTAAATGGGTACTTAGAACTCCGGACATCATTTTCCCTAAGTGGGAGACTTAGTACGGGATTAAGTATACGATTTGTTTGTAAATGTCTATAAATAAATGTAAATTATGTATCACAGTCCTGTTACAAATTTCTCTCTGCCTCCTCTACGTAAAAAACTGTATAAAGGTGGGTGAAAATAATAAATAATCCTGTACATCAACTTGTCTCAAGTTGATCAATTGATCAACGCCGCATTTGTCTTACCAGAGCAGGGATATGACTATTATTTAAATATAATCATTTGAATATATTCATTTATATACATATTTGTCAAAGGAGGACTTATATTATGACTTTTCAAAATAGTAACGACAGCATCGCTGACGTGACGTGTGCCATTATTTTAGTCATAATTACTAATTATTAAAATCGGCTTTTAGGGAATTTATTTTATTTATTTTACTACTAATTATTAAAATAGCAAGATATAATAAAACAGTATGGAAATAATTTAACGACAAATATTATACTTATATATGTCGTTAAATTATTTCCGTTTGGCAAGAGAGAGTGCTTTGCAGAAATTTGTAAAAATCTCTCTACAGAGATGCTAACAAGAAATATAAGTTGTAATAAACGTATAAGAATTTCAACGTAGCTGGATGTAGAACGGATGTAGTCAGAGCGCTTAAACGGTTTTCAAGAGGCGCGGGTTCAGACCCGCTGCGTTCCAATTTTTATACGTTTTCTAAATACGTCTTATTCAATTTCCTAATGTGCGAATAACACTTTAGAAAATATATAAATTAATATTAAACAGGAAATTAATTTACAACACATTTACTGAAAACGCATCACATACTTAATTGACAGTTGTAAATTAATTAGAACATTATTAAGTTTTATAAATAATAGATAAAATATTGATAATATATTTTAGAAAATTATATGATTGATAGACTCTGAAAAGAAAAATATATTTTATAAATTTCGTATGCTATCTGGCCCTTTAAGTAGCGTTTATGCTACCTGCCGTAACCTTTTTATATAGGAACATAAAGTGGAACTCAAATGTAGAGTTATATCGCTTTCTTTTGTATATTTAACGCCTCTATTCCGTTCGAATAGACGTACTCGTATGGTTTACGAGCGATGCTTTATTGGCGTAATGAACTTGGCATTTCGTGCTTTGCTCCTTAAGTTACAGGTCAAATTTAATATAGAAATAAATACTTGAATTAAAAAAACTTAAATAATTGGAAATAAGTATAAGCATATTTATGTAAAATACATAAAATCTATGATCATTAGGACAGAAGCCGTGCATTCGATTCCCGTCCAAAGTATATTTTTGTGTAATGAGCCAAAGTATGGATATTTCCTTATTAACTGCGTGGCGACCGTATAAAATATTCACTAGAGTACTAGTTTTGAGAAACGTAAAAACATATTGTAGTAAAACGTATTGTATTCCACATTTGGTGAAATCTTAAAAATTATCAAAATATAAGCGATTAATCCGGTTAAAATAGTTTAATTTCAAAATTTATGTAATAATACTTGTTTTATGTATTTTTTGTTTGGTAGTGCAATTATTTTTCGCTGAACTTCAAATTTAGTTCCATAGCTTTAGAGTATTATATTGACATTCCTTAAAGATAGAAGATAGAGTAAAGATTAAATTCAAATAATCAATGTAGCAGCATTTTACATTCAATAAACTTATTTTCCTGATTTCAAATAAAACCTGCTTTTACGTAACGTTATAATTATTTGACTACAATACTTTTAAACCAACAAAATGACCGTAAAACTAAAAAAATACAGTATACAAAATCTAATTTGTATAATCTGACCCACAGGATATATCTAAAGAAGGGTGAATGTGACCACTGGTCAAGGAGCAAGCGATTCAATTCCCGATACAAAACGTTTTATTCCAGCGGCAAAAATAAGAGGACCGTTTGGTAGGCGGCACACTTTCGGGGATGACGCGGGATCCAAAGAAAGTCGTTTTTGTACATTACATTCCCTTACTATTGGTTTCGTAATATTATTAAATTTTTTTTTATATATAGAATAACGATAATTTTGTATTTTTAAAGTGTTATTCACACACTTAGGATATGAAAAATATTTTTAGAAAACGTATTTAGTTGTTAGCATCTCTGTAGAGAGATACACGCTAACGACAAATATAAGATGTAATAAGTGCATAAGAATTTCGACGTAACCGGATGTAGAACGTATGACTCTCAAGCACCTACACGGTTACTAATCCCGCAACGTTCAAATTTATCAACGTCGTCAAAAAAAACTTTAAACATTGATATTGCGACTATAAAGTGAGAGCTAGAACGTGATTGATACGATAGCTATAAATTGAAATGTTATTTTGGATAATAATTATATTTGTGTAATATATTTTTGTTCTGTCATTCAACTTACATGGACTTTCAAATGCCTTTATAATAAAATTTCTATTACATTATTCAATTTTCAATAATTAAAAAAAAACAAGCGTAGCATCGACTACAATACGTTTCTTTTTATCTCCATCGTCTTATACGATAATCAAACTAAATCACGTATATGTAGACTAATGGCTTAAATTGTTATAGAATTTCAGAATAAAGTTTTAACTGAATAAAAAAAAATACATAAAAATATTCTACTTTGAAGAACAATAGTAGTAGCTTTGGTAAGTTTACAGGAAATAAGGATCCGCTCGGGGCCCGATACTGCCGCCAAAAAACATTTGGCCTGATTGGCTCGCTAGTATCAAGCAAGCTACGCAACGAAACGGTGTTACGAATTATGGAGATGGCAACTAGGTGGTTTTTAGCTTTACGCATTTTCCGCTTGACCTTTTCCATTGACCTTAGTGATAAGACACTCTATTGTCTTCTCTTCGCCCAATTTCAAGAAATTTTATATTTAGGGACTTACTTGTGAAAAACGTTGTTGTTAGTAATACAAGTTAATTTCTTTAGTAAACATAAAGTCTTTGTAAAGTCATTATTTGTGAAAAGGCTTATCGAAAGAAGATAAAGATATTTTTTTTTATTTTCTAGCTGTGTTACAAAGGGAGGTTAAAGATTTCCTGTCCTTTTAGGGGCCAAATTGGTAAGTAGTGTTTGGGCTACCTACCATAATATTTTATATAAGGAAATAAAGTAGAACTCAAACGTAACGTATTTAAACTAAACAAAAAATACATATATTTAATTTTTAAATCATATTTGAAATACCACATCCATGAGACGAGCTGTGATATATTTATAATGTCACGTGTATTGTAAGGTCGAGAGACCCATAGGATGTGTTTGAACCGTCAGCTGTTTACTTTTACGCGCAGCGCGCCCATTGAGTCTGTTACGTCGCGTCCAATATGTTTGTCCTCTGTATATAGTATATACCAGTACAAACATTTTAAATATTTACCTTTTTTATTCTAAAAAGTATTTAATATAATATTAAAAAAAAAAGGTTGTGGCCTTTTTTTCACGCACGTACAGCCAGATACATTTCTACTAAGCTATACAGTGTATGTACTATATATATTCATCATTCAAAAAATCTACACAGAAATATTTTTCCTTGTAATGGGCACAAATATTCTTTCGGAAATATCATAAGCACGATTTCGAATTGTCGATTAACATAAAAGTGTCAGTCTAAGTCTTACAGGACTGCCCGACCACTTCTGGGCTGGGAAGGCAGTTCTGTTGAAAAGAGCCAGCGTTATAGGTTCACAATAAATTAAAAAAGTACCTTCACGCTTGTTCTTACAATGAAAATAATAATATCTTAAAACAGGCGGAACCTGTACCTCTGCTTGGAATTACTTAACCGAGAAATAACGAAAAGGACTGCATTAATTCAATTCAGAAAATGTATTACCCTTTCTACTTTAATCTAACAAAAAACGCAAGATTTACTAGAAAATTATAAATATAAAAAAAATAATTAAAAGACATGCTGTGGAACTTCTTGTCTATACTGGTGTTTTTCAGCTTCATGCTTATTCTCATAATTTAAGCACAATATGAAGGATGCGACAACATGCAACAAGTTCACTAGAAAAGCCAAAAAAAATACAAAATACATTTTATATAAAATTACTAATTGAAACCTTATTTTAAACATTCCTTTTTAACAAAAAAATACAATTTATATTAACACAAAAAGGAATAGAATAATATTTGTTTATGTATCACATAAATATACCTTTCGAGGGATTCGAGCACCACTACCATCTCTAAACTATAACAAGACAAAAGACATCAAAAGTCAATCCAAAGTAAGAAGTTTCTTGACAAATAAAATTCATTTCGCATTTCAACTACTTTCTTCAAACTTCGTCAATAGCGAGAGCGAGGTATCATGTAATTAGACGTGTCATTCAAGTTCGGTCAGTTTATGAGAAAAGTTCAGTTTGAATAGCACTTTACACTTAAAGCAAACAGTTCGTGCGTCGCTATTACATACAGAAAGCTACAGTTTAAATCATTTAATGCGGTTTTAATCAGATTCACGCTTTTTCCCGCATAGCAGGGTAGTCATACAGAGCATCTGTCTCAAGACACTCCTTGAGTGTCGGAACTTAACACCGCGCTTTGTCTTAGGTACCAGAGCAAAGAAATGAAAATTAATTAAATATAAAATCATTATTCTAGTGGGAATCAAATCCATAACCAATCAGTCACTGCCCCACTGCGCCATGATGGCCTTTTTATATCGTTTAGACAATAGCTGTACTTTAGTTTGAGTTCATTTAATAATTGCGTGTTGGGTGACGACACCAAATGCCATATTTTGTGTTATTAGACTATGGAAAAGTATACAATAAATGCATCTTAACTATGCGCCTTTTTATCCGGCGTAACCTCCTAACCCCACCTGACTCCTAAGCGGTTGCCCATGGTCGCTGATTGAATAAGCTAGCCCTCGAGTGATTGAGGGTCTCACCTGGTTGGATTGATCGAACGGACAGCCACTAGCTCATCCTCCCCCTATCCACCCCGTCACCGTCAGAGGCCAAGGTCCTGAAATAGTTCCCTTTCTTCCTCCCTTCCGGGGTGAGTGATTACTACGCCACGCGCCTTTTAGGTTTACATGCATTTTTTCTATGATGTCTTATGATGTTATTCTAGTCTCTATTTTTATGTGACATTAAGAGTCTGTTTTATGACGGAAATACTAATTATATATATACCTAAACATAATAATGTACTATTAAAGTACAAAGATGAGTAATATATATATAAAAGGGTGAAACTGCAAAATTAGTCTTAAAAAAATATATAATACAATAAGTGTGTAACATAAAATTATTAATATACGCGTTGCTATGGCAATGTATTTTACATGATTAATGATTGATTTTGAAATATGTATATAACTCAGGTATTATAGATTTTATCATACGCCTGGGATAGATTCTAATGAAGCTAATTGCTATAGCAATTAAGGTTTATAAGCCAATGAGTGCCAAATTGACAATCCAATCTGTGGATTTGTATCCCGCCTTATTAGATAGGATCAAATTAATGAGTGGAGATGGATGGAAATTGAAATTGTGATTGCTAATAGTCGCCCTATGTTGGCAACCATGCAAAGTTTATAGTTAAAAGTGTAATGGTTTCTTTCGTAGCTTAAATAGTTCTAGGTTCTCAAATATATAAAAAAATAAGCTTAAATGAAATATAGAAAATCTGCTTCTTTTTTTTTGTTTCAAGCTTTTTCCCGCACAGCAGGGGTAGGGGTAGAGAAAATCTTGTCTCTAGACACTCTTGTCTCCATTTTCCCTCTGAACTCGAGACATTGCATGTTGCATTTACCAGATCTTTACTTCTTTTTTCTTATTAGAATTAACCCTTTCTTTACGAAGAGCTGTCCGTAAGAGAGTATTTGATGCAATAAGGCCACCCACCCGCATACATTTTATACTGAATATTCTATTCTATTCTATTCTATTATTATTTATCCGAGCGGGAAGTAAACCCAAAAAAATAGCGTATACACTGGCCATGCCACGATGGCCTCTTCCAATTTATAGTGTTAGAATAAAATGATTAATGATTTCATAGGAGAAGTACAAATAAACATAAAAAAACACATGTGCCTAAGCTTGTATTACAACTTTCTTGGTCTAATTAAGCAAAATTCGGCATCCGGTTCCGTCACTCGAAACGCAATGCCTCTAAATAACGTCTGGTAGTTAGCCCTTTACGTAAATACAAATGTGGTAATAATTTCAGTATTAGTGACTCCGATTGAAGTCAGGATTTTTTTTTTTTAAATATATATTATAAGTAAAAAAAATATATTAATAAAGTTAAAACATTGTTCTTTTCTTATTTATATTTACAAAAAGCTCTCAAATGAGAAATATCAAGTAGTAGAAGTAATATTTTTTGTATTTACTCGATTTCAGTCAATTGTGTCTAAGAAAAAATGTTTTCCCGAATCAATTGTAATTAACGGTCATCTACAGATATGTTCTGGCGTAAAGCTAATGATCGTTTAATTGAAGACTCATTGTACGGCTAATTGCCTTCGCAATTACCCACTTCATTTAATATGCACGCCGCACGAGTGAAGGCTAGGCTTATCTAATGTTAGGTTATTTGGACTTAAAGGTTTTTTTTATAATTTATCAAAATTAAATTATTTTTTAATAAATAATAAACTACATTTGGGTGCCATTATTGCACAGTGGGACAGCGTCTGACTGAAAACGCGGTTGGTTGTGGGTTCGATTCCCACACGGAGGAATGATTATATTTAAATTACTTTCATACTGGATTTCAGCGCGGCGTTGTGTCTCGCCACTCACACTCTCTTATTCGGGCAGAAAAGCGGTCTTGACTTGGTCACTAAGTTCTTTCTGAAAAAAACAATGAAGCTGAAAAAACTACAGTATCATCTTCCATTTTGTCCAGTTTATACTTCTTGCAACATCGATTGCAATTTGATTTCATTGCTGATATTGTTTAAAGAACTAAATTAGAAATAAATATATACATTTCTTAAAATTGCTACGATAACAAATATATTCCAAAATTATATTTCAATTTTCTTGTCAAGTTTTATTCTGCAAATGCGTAGGAGAGCAAGTAGAACTTAGTGTTAAGACTCTCCGCTCTACAATTTTAGACATTAGCATGTGAAATGAGTCCCAAGGGCACGTTTTGTCTTAACAGACCGAAGAAATGTCAGTAATTAAAATATCAATTGCTTTCGTTTACTGTCAGGGTCCTGCGCTATCATCTGGCCTCTATATTGTAGGTACATTAGTGAAGGTAGAAAAAAAAATTGACTAAATAATTGAACTTTGACCACGAGATTATTACCATGAACACTTCAATGGATGCAACTATTGGAGGACTGTTACTCGTTTCGATTGACAGTTCAATAGCGAAAAGCCTCAAAAGAATCTCATGGGACTGTCTTAGCTATTAGCTCAAGATGCAGAACTTGTACTGCTTGAACGTACAAGTATTGAGAAAGTAGGGGGAGGTTTCTCAATATGTCCTAGTTACGATTTTGACAGCATTTTACATATATATAAAATATATTTTTAAAATGCTGCGGTGCCATCGGTTATGGGTTCGATTCCCACTCGGAGGAATGATTATATTAAAATTATTTTATTTCATCGATCCGGCGCCTAAGTTGAGTTCCGCGTCGCAACACGCAACGTTTTGGATTCGGAAGGAAAGTGGAGAACGAAGTTTCTAGACTGTAGATCGCCTGCCTGCTCTACTTATCCATACTTAAAATATTAAAAATGCAATGTTATACAATTTATGAAAATCTAAAAAAAGTAATGTAACCAGACCGTGTGAACAACTTTAATATATGTTTCGCCCATTTACAACACACATATTGAAAAACATATTTTTAGAAAGCGTATACAAATTTGAACACAGCAGGATTCGAACCCGCACCTAAACTAAAAATATATTTTTCAATTTCCTAAGTATGTGATTAACACTTTAAAAAATGTTAAATATAAAGAAAGAGATGTAAAAGTAGGTTCTATTTGCTTAAAAAAATCTTAATATGCAAAATACAAAAAGTAAATATTTATTTGACGCCATCGTGGCGTAATAGGACAGCGTCTGATTGTATACGCGAATAGTTGTGAGTTTGACCCCACTTGAGGGAACGGTTTTGGGAAATATAAAAGTGCGGCGTTAAGGGCCGCCACTCAACACGCAGTGTCTGGATTCGAACGAACGTAAAAATATGTGGATGTGGGTAAAAACCTGAACCTGATGAAATAAATATTTATACATTAAATTCAGAGCCCACTCGATCCACTCAAAATATTAATTCAACTAAATTTTTATTCAAATTTCCCCATAGCAGTTTAGTTAGACAGAACCTAGTGTCAAGACACTTCTCTACTGCCACTAATGCTGTGATAATTTTAACGTAGCCGGATGTAGACCATTTGGCTTAGCGGTCAGAAAGAGAGAGGAGAGAGAGAGAGGCTTGGACGGTTTCCAAGAAGCGCGTGTTTGAACCTCACTGTGTCTACATTTTAATACGTTTTCTAGAAATTGATTTTATATCCCAAGCCTGTAAATATCACTTTAAAAATGTTAAAATAACAATGAATATGTCCAGAAGAGACATTTTAACATGTTGTAGTAACACTTACGTGAGTATCAAACAGAGCCACTTTAGTCATTAGTTGAAATTTATGTAAATTAGGTTGATCTATTTTTGATAGTGATTCCGGATTGGACTGCAGTTTCCATATCGTCGAGATATTTGCGTTAATTAAACCTGCCTTATAAATAACTGTAACAAATTACAGCACATGTTTTTTGAAATCTAGATATATACAGATAAAGGAAGTTGTAATGCATGTATATGGTTTTTTTTCACATACAAATAGTGGTGTATACAAATGTGTAAGAAATCGATTTGAATGGAAATTCGTATCCGTATAAGTTAGACATTTTTCAAGAGCACTTGTTAAGCTTTTCTTTCAAGTTTTTTACTAGTACATCGTTTCCCACTTTTTGCTTATTTAATGACTTAGTTAATAAAATCTTAACTGAATTCACACGAAAAATTCTCTATATATTCACCTTCCATCACTGACTGTAGCCTGTGCCTGTAAGCCTAGTAAAAGTGTCACCAAGGGAACACGTAGCTCAGTCCGCCATAGTATGGTTTTAAGCACTCCATTATCCCGAGCCATTCCCGTCACGTCGCGTCGGCCGATTGAAACTAACCCGTATTGAATTAGGATACACCGAGATAGCGAGATAGGTCAGGCAATTCGTGCTGACACTTTGGTTATTTGGACAATAATTAGTATTTTAGGCTTTTTTTTGAATCTAGGATAGTTTTATTCGAATTATTGTCTACTTTTCAGTCTAATTTTATTTATGGTTATTGCTTTTTTTTATTCACACATTGCATGGTAGGCAGGTGCTGTTTATTCAGTATTGTATTGAAAAAACTAGGGACCCGCTCGCGGTTTCGCCCCCCTGAATTTTAGTTGTTTATTGTAATTAGTTTCGTAGTTTTGGCGGCATCTATGCGTCTATGTTCATCCCAAACTCAAATCCCAAGACTAAAGTATCTCTATAAAAAATTTCATCACGGGCGGTTTTGCCTTGATGACTCCACTAGGAATGGCTCAGAAAGTTATCCCCAACCTCAATCCTTAAAATTGGCAGGTTCACGTTTTATTTGCACTTTTTTCCCATATAGCGTCATGTAGTAGGCAGAGGGAGGCCTAGTGTCAAGATACTCCGTTTTTCGCTTGTCGCCTGAATGTCTCAACATTGCATATCGAATGATTGAATTCAGTTTGTCTTTCTAGAATGTGAACATGGGAACATAAACTAATAATATAATCACTCCCCTGATTGCAAACTTATATCTACCGCGTTTTTAATCACACGTTCCCAACGCGCTATGACGGCCTCATATAAGAAAACAAAAAAAAATATTTGACTTCCATCAAATATAAATATAGCATTGATAATGTAACCCATATTATATTGTCCCGATACCGCAATTTCAAACACGTAATAAATACGATGGATCTGACGAAAAGATTCAATATATCGGAGCGATTCAAGAGAATCAAACGTGAGTGGAATACTATTTAGTATACGTCTGTATATAAAAATTTATTATATCATAATGTATATACAGATGTCCATATACATATTTATATATAGACAATAAATGTTTGGGTGTCGATACGTCACGTTTTATTGTTCGCGCAGTTTTATTTTATCACGTGAGCTCTTATATAATATTTGTATATATAGCATCTGACTGTAATCACGATTGGTTATGGGTTTTATTCCCACTCGGAGAAATTATCATAATTTAATTATTTTCATTTCTCCACTCTGGTAAGCAAGACAAAACGCGGCGTTGACGTCTCCCACTCAATACTGAATGTCTTGAATTTGGGCGAAGTTTCTTGACATTAGGTTCTCTCTGCCTACTCTTTTATGCGGTAAAGCAGTCAAAGAAAATATAGTGAAACTCAACGTCGCGTCATTTCTTATCATATCAGAAGAGAAGAACCTGCGCCTTTTGGAAGCCAAGTGCTCTGAACCCTAAGCTATGCGTTCTGCATCCGGCTACATCGAAGTTCTAATCCGCTTATTTCAACAATTTTTTTGTTATCATCATTTCTATAGAGAAATTTTTGCTATCCAAAGATTATTCTACGGACAACCGTTTGGCTAGAGAGAATGCTATTTATTAAAGTAAAACAGTTTTAGAAAACGTATAAAAATTTGATCGCAGCAGAATTAGCGGGTTCGAAAGTCAAAAATATTTAAAATGTTAAAAAATTGCCACGCTCTGGTAAGCCCTGGTAGAAGAGCTGACGAGCTGTTTCCATGCGACCCTACCTTCTTCATACATTAATGTCATTAAGGCTTCATAAATAACAAAAAAACGTTTTTGATATAACATTTTACAGTACTTTTAATAAATACTTTTAATAAATAATAAAAATAACGGCAACGTGATTTCATAAGAAATTAAATGTAAATATTCTCACGCACGAGTACGGCATTCCCAACTCTGAATACTAAACCTTATCACACAATGCGAGTCAGCCGTGCGTTTGGTATACATATAGTAATTTTAAAGAGGATTTTTCTATTCACTTAAGTCTACCTTACAGTTCTAGTAACTTGTAAATATTTTTTAAGTATAAAATATGAAATTGAAAAACAATTCAAATGCGTTGAACGCATGGCTTAGCGATCAAAGCGCTTGGGCAGTTCTCAAGAAGAGCGGCCTCGAATCATGCTGCCTTTTTCTAAAAATGTTTTTCTTTTTCCTTAGTGTTTGAATAACACTTTAAAATGTTCAAATATGAAATTGTAGTTAAGAATAGTATACGATGGTTATAGGTTCTATCTTAGTTAAGATATTTCATTTAAATATTTCTGCTAATTTAGACAAATTAAACAAATAATCTTCTATTCTTAATTAATCTTTAGACATGTAGCTCCGTGTCCAGTCAATACAGTTATTACTTGCGACTTACTTGTCAAGTAGATTATAGTAGTATCAGGCGAGTCTTTGACTTGCCTGGGAACTTGACTCATATATATATATATATTCTTTTTGGGATTATCTTACTAGGTTCACTATATTGTACTGTATCTAACTAAGAATTTATGAGATCAGATTTTAAAGTATCTAGTAGTTTTCTTAATATGATATATAAAAAAATATTAACAATTCCAAACTTACTACAATTTTGGATTTCACTCGAATTCCCTTTGGAAAATCCACACAATATTTAGGTTAAGTCGACGACTCTTAAATAAAGCGATAGCGATTGTTTTAGATAATAACTCATTGTTTCATTTAGTCGTAACTACCGAGCGCTCTGCAAATATTACGGCGCTAGGTTAAATCAATGTATTGCCTGGAACATTCATAACGTGTCTATTTGTCATCAGCTTGTTTGGAGGTCACGAATTCAGTTTCCAAATATTTGAAATATGTTTGTTTAGTTTAATACATAAATCATAATGTAATTTCAGGCTACTCTTGCATAGATATATAGCAGATAGAGATAAATTAGTTTCAAGACACTCTGTTCTCCATTTTTCGTCCAAATTCGGAACTTTTCGTGTTGAATGGAGGAGCTTAATGTTACGCTTTGTAATATCAGAGCGGTATAATTAAAACAATTTAAGTATATGCTCTCGGAAGTGGGGATCAAGCCCGCAACCATTGTAATCAGACACTGTCCTACTACATCACAATGGCTCCATTCGGTTTCATTTGATAAGCCATTAAAATAGACGTTGAGCGTACCTATGAGCTCGGGATGATTATAGGTTCGAATCTTTTTAGGAAGAAATACTTTCTATTGGGTTTCGGTACTCAACACGCAACGACAAAAACTCTCTTTCTTCTCTTTCTTTTATATACCAAAAATGTACATAACACAATCACATCAACTTTATTGAGAAATGTGTAAGCCCTAAAAGTATCACTCACGTTCATATTCGTTTCTTCATCGTATGTTTCATCAACGTATTTTTGTTTTAGGTCGTTTTGTCACCTGGTTTTTGGTGTAGTGTTTTGACTATTTATTTTGGTTCCTTCCAATAAAACATTTTACAAAACAATTACTTTATATAAATTTAAAAGAATTCCCGTTACTTCGTTTCCTTTGATAGACACTCGCCAAGGCTCCGCGCCAAGACGGCAAACTACCTGTTTTTTTGCAGCCTTACGCTTTGTCCTGCATAGTAGGTTAGTTACAGAGAATCTAGTGCCACGAAACTCCATTCTCCACTTTCCATCCGAGTTCGAGACATTGCATGTTGAGTAGTGAAGCTCAACGCCGTGCTTTCTCTTGTACGCCAGAGCAGAGAAGTGAAAATTAAGAAATTATGATCATTCCAACGAGTGGTAATCACACCCACCAACAATCGCACTTGCAGTCAGACGCCCCACTGCCCCACTGCGTCACGATAGCCTTTAAGCTGTTTTACTGTAGAATGTAAAACTTTGCTTGACCGTTGAATGTGTTGAATGTACAAAAGACAGTTAAAAGGGGCAAAATGTGTAATTAAGACTGATAAGAGATTTTTAAGATCTCAGAAGGCCGTAATATAAATAAAAGTATATGACGCTTATAAAGTTGCAAAATAAATTCATTTGAATATTTGCAGCCCCTAAAAATCTGCCGCCCTAGGCTTAAGCCTACTCAGCCTGCTCGTAAATCCGCCTCCGAACCTGAAGCTATCATCACAAAAACTCATCAACATTTTTTTGCCTAATTAATTACATCTTTTGCCTGTATATATTACTAGCTGGCTCACAAAACCTACAGTGAGCTTTGTTCTCGTCAATTTAAGTCCTACGATTTGAACCCATAACTAATCCGTTTTAGTTATACATTAATATTGAATACGCAACTATAGGGTCCAAGTTTTACAAAACGTATTTCATTATAAGTAGACTGGTAGAGTTTATGTTATTACACTCTCTTACACATGCAAAAACTATGTCTATGTAAAAAATAACAATGATAATAAGGCAAGGGCAGCAAAAAGTAAGGACCGTGTATAGAAAATTCATTCTCTATACGTCATTAAAAATATATTCATAGAAAATATATTTAACCAATTAATTTGAGAATTATTCAAATTGGCCATCGTGGCGCAGTGTGACAGCGTTTGACTGTATATGCCATAGTTATGAGCTCAATTCCTAATTGGTGGAATGCTTATATTTAAATTACTTGCTACTCGACACACAATTTCTCGAAATTGGGAGAAAAGTGGAGAACGGAGTGTCTTGCCACTATGTTCTCTCTACGGCAAGGTTGCTGTGTGGGAAAAAGTAGGAGGCTGTTAATCTTAGAAAGGAAAATAGACTGCAATAATATTACTACTATACAACAAGTATAGACTACAAAATAAAGGCAGGCTAAAAATGAATAATTTTAATTTAGAAAACCTTACCTCTTAGTGCTACGTGAAATAACAACTAGAAGCTGTATAATTATTTTTTTTTACTTTCAACCGCAAGCACAATTCATTATGTATATAGGATATCTAAGTACGAAGGAGGGATGCGTCGCCTCGCTTAATCCCAGTTTTAATTAGCCCGGCTGCAGGTGTTCATAGTAAATGCACGCGTTTCATTAGACCGACCCTGTTTTTATTCAGTTACAAGACAACCTGTTGTCTACCGTGTAATTATTTTTGGGACGTTTTAAAAAATTAAAACTTTACCAGAAAGGCTATTTTCAGAGAGGATATTTTCATTTGTCCGCTCTGGTAACAAGTCAAAGCTTTGTGTTATATTCCATCACTCGAATTCTAATTCTAAAATATATCGAATTCGGGCGGAAAGTGTAGAAGGAAGTTTCTTAACATTAGATTGACTTGACTCAAAAAGAAGAAGTTATCTAAATTATAATAATTTATTCATGTGTTTACAACAAAAGAAATGTCTTAAGGCACTTCGATGTCATGTGTAAATAAAATGATTCAATTAAACAAGTTATACCTAAAAAGACATATTTAGAAAATTTGAAAGCAGCGAGATTTGAACCTGCGCCTCTTGAAAACCGTACAAGCGCAAAAAAAAAATAAAAAAATATACAATACATAAAGAAAACACAACAATACAAAAAAACGGTTATCAGTACTTTTGACCAGACCTTGTTACTTATATGTGTTTTGACATCCTGAATCTGAATCCGAAGCATCTTTTGCTCCATAAATACGAAAAATCGCTGAAATAGCCAAATATCGGAGTTTTAATGTGTTTCGAGATAATATGAGCAGATTTCCTATCAGTTTTGAAGCTCTCAATCCAAATTTATTTATGCCTGCTCTGCCTACTTCAAAAATTTGGTGGTTTAAGAAATAACAAAATATCGCAGAATATTCTTAGAATATAATTTTTAAATCTTCTGATCTTTTTTCTTATGGTATTTACTGCACCGAATTCAGATTCAGGATATCAAAAAGGTAAATCTAGTCAAAACTACTTACAACTTTTATTTGGATACTTGTGTAATTATTATGTAAAGCTTACAAAATTCTAATTTTGTGTTTCATTCAACATATTATGGAACAAAAAATTGTGACAATAATGACATTTTGTTTGTATGACAAGCTTGAGGACTCCCCGGAGGGCGTGTATGAACAGGTTATCGTAGAGAGCGCGGCGTTTTGCACTCTTTTCTCTCTGCGCTAAGGATAAGACTTTAAAAGTATTTATTTCTCATAAGAATTCAATTCACTTACATGAGATAATAACACGTTGCACTTAATACAATTTTGTGGGTACTCTACACTTAAATAACTTAGATAACAAACAGTTCACTACGCTAACAAATAAAATGTAGGGTAAAATTTACACGGAATTAGAGGACTAATAGTATAGTACATATAGTATAGTACATATAGTATAGTATATACTTACCCTACATATACTATATACTAAGTATAGAGCAACTGACACTTTATTTATTTGAAAGAGTACTTTTTGAATAAGCCTAGATGAATTTAATTTGCAATGTGCAATCAAATATAAGTACAAAATTTCTTAATTAATAAAGTAAGTTATTAGTAAATAGCAGTTAGTTTAACTATATTTAAGTCTGAATTGTAAAACGGAGTGTCTTGACACTAGGTTCTCTCTCCCTACTCAGCTATGCGGGAAAGTTTAAAGCGTGAAGCTGAATATTATATCTGATAACATAACCAATCTCCTGTCCAAGAAATCAAAAGTTCAAAGAACATAATAAGTTGAGACGGTTGTTGTTTGTAACTCAAATATTTTTTTAATAATAATTTCTATCCAGATTGTTGCCACTCCGTTCTCCACTTTCACCAAAATCCGAGATGCGTGTTGAGAGGCGGAACTCAACGCCGCGCCTTATCTTGTCACCAGAGCCGAGAAATAAAAAAACATTCCTCAAGGGAGTGGGAGGGAAGTGAATTATCAACCACAAGCCACGACGGCCTCTATCCGAAATAATATATTTTCATATTTCCACCGTCTCACTTTTTACCCTAAAGTTTTACTATAACTTTTGTATCAGCTACCATCAACGATAAATTTATCGACATTCGATTTTTCTGTATTGCCTTTGTTTTATATTCAATTTCGTTTTAAAACATCTTATTTTTGTGGATATTTAATTATGTGTGACAGCGTCTGACTGTAAACGCGATTGGTTGTGGGTTCGATCCCCGCCCAAAGGAATAATTATATTTAAATTATTAAGTAAAAGCGCGGGCTTTGATTTCCTCCACTCAATACACAATGTCTTGGTGTCAGGCGGAAAGTGGGGAACGGAGTGTCTTGCCTCTGAATTTTCTTTGACCAACCTGATATTTATGAAGCTGTTTAAATGCTCGTTATATCTTATCTATCTTTGTAATATTAAATACAATTTATTTCTACAGATATTTTTCTACAATGGATTTTGTATAGTTAAATATACACCTAACACCATGTTCTCGCTTATTCTAGAAACAAAATAGGATCATAGTTGAAGTGTAGAGATATACTACTTTATATACTAGATATATACTAGTTTTTTTGTTATACGCGCAAAGAACAAATTCGTTACCAAAGAAATATTACGATTTCATATTTTCACTGACATGTTCGCTATTCGCCAATGTTATATATTATTTCTGGATTTCACTTAATCAAGGAGAACTTAGTATCAAGGCACTCCATTCTCCGCCTGATTTCAACACATTCAATGTTGAATGGCGGACCTCAACGCCGCGTTTCGGCTTGTTCACCAGAGCGGCGAAATGAAAATAGTGAAATAATAAACAGTAACAAGTGAGAATCGAACCCTTAACCAATTGCAACCATAATCAGACGATGTCCCTAATGTGCCTCGATAACCTTTGGTCTGTCTTAAACTGGTTAATCTTCTATAATATAGACCAGTTTAACCAGTTTAAGACGGACGGACGGAATATATAGACTCTATATATTTACTATTTATTTTTACCACATTTTAAAAACCGATCTCGAACTCGTCAATATTTTATCCAAGCAAACTTACATTCAAGTACTTTAACAATAATCAGATTTCAATTACGATTACATTGCAAGACATGTTCAACATTATCAAAGGTTCACATCGGTTACAATTTTGGCAGCGGCACAATCGAGGCTGTGAAGTAGTGGAGTCCTTGGCACTTGTACACATTCGCCCAATAGAAGTGTTCAATTAGATTGGCTCTATCAAAAGAAGGCACGACTAGTGTTTACTGGATATTGGACTAGTTGTTGGACACTGGACTTTAATATCCATTTCATATTATATTTTTAGTAATTAAAAAAAATGCACATGTTTTAAATATCTTTAAAGACGACCCCGTCTGCGTGGAATTCTAAAATAAATGTATCATTATCAGCTATCTGCCAGTGAAAGTCTTGTCAAAATCAGTCCAGCCGTCTCAAGGATAACCCGGAACAAACAGACAGACAGACAAAATTTTTAAGTGTTATTATATACCAATGTATGTACTATGTTTACATGCATATGCATTTAGTAAAAAGCGGTCATTTTAATATTACAAACAAACAATCAGTCAATTTTTTTTAGTTTGTTTAGGTACAAGCGACCCCAGTTTTGGATAAACTAAGTGCAAAGCTTGGCTTCGCTACTTTATACATCACCAACATGTAGTATTTAAACTGTGAAAAATTGGATAAAATACTTTGTAATGTTAAAAACATCACCTCATGGATTTCTGGCTAAACGAAAATATAACTCTATATAAAAAGTTATTAACCAATAGTGCTCTATGTAAAAGTAAAATAACCAAGACTAGGTTATCTTTATTTAACCTTGTCAAACATATATCATAACAGAAAGAGAGAACAAGTGTCAAGACACTTTCTCCGCTTTCCTCCCGAATTAAATACAATGCATGGCTAGTGGACGCAACGCCGTATTTTGTGGGAAATAACAAATATTTTAAATACATATTACCCCAAATGAGGATCGGACCCACAACCATTGCGATTTCAATCTTACGTTACTATCCCACTGCGTCGTGATGGCCTCAGACAGACGTACACGACATATATAACACAGAAAAAGTCAAGTAAGCGTATATTCGAAATCTACAGAGTGTTTCACGATACGCTTCGCCGATATAAATTGAACGTTTCAACTGCGTGGAGGAAACAACTGCCAAAAGTCAGTGAGGACTGAAGCCCAACGCTCAATCACACCGCTCGTTTGCACTGGTGCCAACAGTCGATACTATTTGCCAATTTAAGATTTACCTATATATTTTTTGGCTTTTTATGTTTTAGAGAGATATTTTTTGTAATTGTTTTCTATTTTATGTGTTGATTTTTATTTCAAATTATGTCTAACAATAGATAGAATTGATATTAGCTATACTGTAATTCGCATAATATATTAAGGTTAATTACATTTAATTTAAGTGCAAATGACTTACAAAAGCTCATATGGGTATACACAAAGACAGTAAGCTTTCTATGATTCTTATAAGCCTAGCTTCACGTACTGAAAATGTTAAAAATGAGAATTTGATAAGATCGTTGGTTTCACGATGTTTACACATTTTGAAATGAAACTATTCTTAACCGTAGTAATCGCATGGATATATTTTACCCAACCATTACATCAGGTTTGATAAAACTCATATTCTCGCTTGGGAAAACAGTTATATCCCAAGGATTATCCGCGAGGCTATTGAAATACAAAAACACCCAAATTTCAATAGAGAACACGTTTGGAAACTTCTAACACCTGGGACCGGCTCCTGAATACTTTCAAGTCTTAAATCTACCACACCAGAGAGCAAGATACAGTCAGCTCATTCTGTAAGAATCCAGGGCACGCGAGGCAAAATCGTTGGCAGTAGTTTGATATAATAATTGTGTCAACTGACACTAAAATGCCACCTCAGTCTACTAGTAACCAAGGACTACTGTAAAATGTTTGAAATTAATAATATACACAATTGATCCGGTTAAAAATAGTTTCATTTCAAAATGTGTATGAGAATATTTATTTCGTTGCAGTGGTTCATATCAACTTTAATCAAATAACCTTCTAAATTAAATTCTTGTATGAAAAGGCCTTCATATGGAATACACCAAAAATATATTACTTACTGCCGATGTTTTGACTCCCATTACATTACATTCCCAGACAGTTTATTTAAGGCTACTTGAAGCCCGTAACTCGGTTTGCGTTGACTTAATGATTGTATGACTTCTATATTGACATATTGTACCCAAAATTATTATATATTCAGCTTAACGCTTCTCTCGGTTATTAAAGAAGACCTAATGACACTCTGTTTTCCGCATTCCACCTGAATTCAAGACATTGCGTAATTAATGCCGGAACTCGTCTTACTGCCGGAGGGAAAAAGTAAAAACCATTCAAATATAACCATTCCGTCGAGAGGGAATCGGAAACCCACAACCATCTTATGTACCGTCAGACGCTGCACTGCAATGTTCAATAATTTTTATTTGCCAAAGAAAACTGTCCACCATATTTTAAAACATTTACTAATGCTACATTTACTTATGTTTTAAAGATTAGCTGGTATATTATGAAATTCTACATACCAGGTGTTCCATTCTTCGAAATCAGTTATACCCTAAATCTTAAGCTGTATCTAATCAATAAACATTTCATTCAAATCCATGCAGTAGCTACGAAGATGTGCACGTACTAACAAACAAACAGACATAAAATTTTAAAAGTCATAGATTCATAGTCTATTTTTTCATCCGTATTTTTTCGTAAATATATTCAATGTACAGACACCGCTTTTTTACTATTTTATTATAGTAGATAAAAACTTAGAACCTTATTGTATTGGCACATCTGATACAAACATAAGTATAGGACTAACACAAAATGTATCTAACTTTTCAAAAAGGTATTATATACTATTTACATTTGCCTATCAATATATTGTGTAACAACTAAAAGAAAAAGTTACCAATAAACTTGCAAATACCTCGAAATCTATTTTTTGTAGACAAAACGAAACACGGCGTCTGATAGGCTTATCGCATTTTCGCGTCGAACGCTTTGAATGACATGCGCTGATAATATTCTGTATATTCGAAATATGTACAAGAATACTGTTGCGTGAAAACCGTGTGTGCTTAGAATATATTGTATGTGTGTGAATATACTTTTTCCTTCTAGCCACTTACGATTATTATAAATTGTCAAATCCCTGTAGTGCTTTAGTTCGTTTTTAAAATACTAACTTTTATTTATTCAAACTTTCACGATCTTTCCCGCATAGGTAATAAATAATAATAAGGTAGGCTTTCGTCTGAATCCAAGATATTGCGTGTTCTATACTATATATAATGCTAATCTTGATATCGTATACTCTAATAATAATGTTAATATTTAATTTATTAAAGTTTTCGCTAACCTAAGTTACACAGAGGCGAGTTTGAATGCTACCCCTCAACGCATCTCCAAATCTAAGAAGATTGCTATGACAATTAATTCTCCACCACCACAAATAACTTCACATATAAAATAAACGTAAAACTATTCACCATTGTATCTTGAAACATTTTAATTCAGACCCAAACAATTCTAACTAGAATGCTAACAATAAACCACAGGCTCAATAAAGCGGACATAAAGGATGTTTTTGCTCTTTGAGTATTTATCACCGACCCAGCTAGGCCCAATTCATTAATAGCACCCAGGGGTGTGAGCTCGTCTCTATTTTTTCTCACCTCCACTCACTCGTTATTTACGATGCCTGCGGGTAAAATTCTATTTATCCCTCTAAAATACAGGTTAGGTTAGTTCTGTCAAGTTGCAGTAACTATTTTTTGACTGTGAATTTATTTCTTGGTTTCGGAATTTTTTTTTATACGGAATTTTTTTTTATACGGTTAGTATTCATTACGGTAACGACAAAAGTAGAAGCTATATTTTTTTCTTACGGCTACAATATTTGCATTATCAGCTTCACGTTCACGTTAACCCGCATTGCAAATTAAGTGTTTTTCGCACATTTAGGAAATTGAAATAGACATTTAGAAAACGTATATTTTTTTTTTTATAAAAGAGGAAATACACACCAAGTTTCCGTCCCGTTCTCCGAATTTGAGACATTGCGTATTGAGAGGCAGAACTAAACGCAGTGTTTTGTTTTACCAGACGCAGGGAAAATATTTCAAATTCACACATTCCCCTGGGTGGGAATCGAACCTACAACCATTGCGTATAGAGTCAGACGCTATCTCACTGCGCCACGAACACACACTTTTATAGCTATTGTAATTGTCGATTTTTCACAAAACGATTAATAAAGCACTTATCTAAATTTATGAATATATAATAAGTTCTTTCATTTTTGCGATTATTACACATTTTGAAATGAAACTATTTTAACCGGATACGCGATTAGCGTATAATTTTGGTATTCGAAAATACATTTTTAGAACCCGACATTTCTTATAAATATATTCATTTTAACTCTCTGTTCGTATTTACTCTGTGTACAGGTTATCAAGCCTCATCATTTATTTAAATAATGTTAGTGGCAAAGATATCGGCATGATGCGGCACGGCGCACCGACGGAAATTCACAATTTTACATTTAACCCTTCCGCTTTTTTCCCTCGCAGAGACTCTAAGGTTTAATATACTTTGGTGTTTGCGCTTCTACGGTTTTATTTTCCATTATTTATCTTATTATCATAATAATAATATTGACATCTTCATATCGTATCGTATTTACATTAGCTATGCCTTCTTGGATGTATAAAATTTCATATAAGATATAGGTACTTTTTTATGCTAGTTAAAGTTCTAATAGTGCAGTGTTGGACTGTATACGATAGAAGTGGGTTTTAATGCCACTCATACAAATATTCATGGTAAGTTATGTAACACAATGTTTGTTTTGCGCCCATTAATATGCAAATTAATGCAATGCCTGCCATGACGGAAACTGGAGAATGGAGAAATGGTCGCTAGGTCCTCTCCTCACAGGCGATGTGTGGAGATATTCATTGCATAAAAACTAACACCTGTAACATTGTTCTAGCTATCTATATCTAAAAGCATTTTAAACATATATACAAATATATAATAGCTGTTGTCTTAAAAAATAATTTATATTTACAAAGAACTTTTAAATAATATGCATACCGAATTTAAAATAATAGATACGTTAATTCAGGCCATCTTCGTAAACCATTAGTTGTCCTACTTTTGTGCGCCAGAACGAGCAGATTGCTCGCAGAGCTCAGCTTCAAACAGGCTACAGAGAAGAGCATAGAAATGACGGAATTCTATACAAACTGTTTATAACCCTTAAGTGTAGAATTTGCATGAACGTTGAATCAGTATTTATTAATAAATCTTTTTAATTTCATATTTTTCACTTAAAATAACAGACTTTCATACACTGTCAACATTTCACTCCTCTTAACTTTTCACTCCTATATATCACTCCCTAAGAGGAAAAAATTCCACAATCGCTGTCATATGAACTGTGAATCAGTAACTCTAAATCAATATTTCATGTTTCTAACTTAAAAAATGAATGATTTTTTATGTATCTGACTGATCTGAACTTTCAACCCTTATTTTATCCCCTTAGAAGTAGAATTTTCGCAACCGCTGATATAGGTATTTATTTATTTTCAATCTTTCTTTCAAACTTTCAACCCCTATTTTACTCTATTTGCTCTGAGATTGAAATTTCAAAACGTGAATGAATCACAGTATATGAAAAGGTAGAGTCTTATAAGTAGCTTACATACTCTTCAAAATGTTGGAGATGCTGTAAGGAAAAATAAAAATCTATTTTTATGCACATATATTTCAATGAAACGTTAAGTAGAATTGTAACTTCCTACAGTACACTATGAAGAATATTTGTTAAAGTTTATGAAAAGAAAATTACTCTTTCCCCGATCCCAACGATTCGTGAAGAAGCAAAGTGCGGATTAATTTCACAAGTTTCGAATACAAAACTACTAAGTTAGTTTAAAACCTCATCAACGTTTTTCATTGTTCACGATTCCGGCTTAACGATACACTTTTAAAGATATATTGGCTGCATCTTCTATAGTGGTTTTATAGACAGTTCGTAACAGGTTCAATTTTGTATTTTTTAAATCAAATAAAACACACATAATTTAGAAGTGAAAGGGAATCTTACAAAAAATATCAAAAAGGTACGCTAAATGTTATTAATATAATTTCTTCAAAATGTCTTAGCCACTTACATGCATATTTCATGATAAACTATAGTTTGCATTCTCACACTTAAATTCTCACACTTGGAGAGTACAAAGAAAATACCCAATTTGAATGTATGGCATGGAAATATTGGAGGCGTAATTTAATTTAAACAAGCCTTTAAATTAAAAATTGGATATAAATAAGTCCAGTCTATTCCATTAAACAAAAACCATAAAAAATATAAATAGAAAACTAATCCAAACCAATAAATAAAAGAACAACGATCTATAAAATAACCGCATGGCGCTGTAAAAGCTGGTACATGTGCTTCTAAAATATTTATTATAGGCCTCCTCTAGTATCCGACAGTAATAGACAATTACATTACTTTATTGTGAACAAACATATTTTTTCTTTTTACATCCTCTATATGTAAATTAAAAGAACGCATAGACTGCTTTCGTATTCGTTTTTAAAAGTTTCCACCGATTGAAAATGAAAATCTCCCCGGAGTAACCGTCCAAAAATACGAGATTGGCATACTGAAACTAAGCTACACGCGTTTAAATTTTAAATTTAGGGATGAAACTGCAAAATAATGAAATATAATCTAACAATAGTATGATAGGAGGCCCTCGTCGTGCAGTAGGACGGCGGCTGGTTCGATTCCGGGTTCGATTCTCACATGGAGAAATTATTAAATTAAAATTATTTTCATTTCCCCGTTCTGAATAGAAAGCACTGCTACTCAAATGCAAAGTCTCGAATTCGGACGGAAAGTGGAGAGCGGAGTTTATCGACACTAGGTTCTTTCTAACAACCCTGCTATGCGGTAAAAAGCGTGAAGCTGTAAATAAATTATATTATGAGATACGATGCGATTCAAGTACAGTTTTAAAAGTCAAGACACATCTGGTTTGTAAAAAAATGATGATAGTTAAAAGATGAAAAAACTACACTGAAGATATCATGTTGAAAAATAAATATTTTAAATTTTGCATAATCTAGTTTACAATTCAGATGTAAGTACAATACACTAATTCCTTAGCGGATGGGCGTAACGCCAAGCATTGTTTCAACTTTACAACAATCTTCACAAAAACAACGATCCTATTAATCTGCCAAGAAACGTTTCATTAGTAACTCACAAAGTGAATTTTAATGCAACTCCTCTGCTCTAGGAGGTTCCAAGTTTGGCCAAGTTTTTTTCCCGGCAATCAGAGCGAGTTTATCGTTCAGGCGTGGACTTGCAAGTTGCAGTTTGTTGTACAAAGTGAAGCACGTTTCGCACGTTTTTGCGCCCCAATGGTCTAGCGGTAACGTATAAACTAATTTTGCCATTGAATCTGTAGAGGACTAGTCAAACAAAGTTACTCGGGTTATTCAAACAAAGATAAGCATGGAATAGCTGAGCAAACTTTTATATAGGAAATATAGTTTTACTATAAGTAAACACGAAACACGTTCCATTCTAGAAGTAAGCGACAGAGCGAGAGAGTGCAGAGATAAAGCAGTTTTACAACTGCTTTATCTCTGCACTGCTACCGAAAACGAAGCGCGGCGTTGAGCTCCGATACTCAACTCGTTATTTCTGACTAAATGTAGAAGACGGGGTGTCTTGACAATGGGTTCTCACTGACTACCCTATTATGAGGAAAAAGGTCTGTAGCTACTAAAAAAATAACTTCCTTATCATGTAATAGACAGGCAAAATTTTGTGACACATTTCTCTTTTCTCTACCTAAGGAAGCTTAGAACGTAGTGGAATCAAATAATCCGTACGCTGGTCTAATTAATAGCATTAGCTCAGCACTAAGCTCCTTTAGCCATTAAAAGACGAACGATGAGTTCGAATTAACAAGATGTTAACTTCATTTGATTAAGGACTCGTAGGTAACATAACCTTAACTACCGTATTTTGGTTTCACATAGTGTTTTAAGCTTTAAAATAATCAATACATTAATAAACTACGTAATTAAGTTTAATTGTAAAAAAATACCAATATTTATATAAAACAAGTCAGCGATGGCCGTCACCTCTAGACAGGAAGCCTAGATAGATTAAGATACCATACTTGTTTTAGCGGCTTCGATTATCACTGAACAAATTATTATATTTAAAACAAGCTTTTATTTTGTGTTGGCGGCAATCTTGGATTTGTTTTTTTTTTTATAGTATATTGTATTTTACAAATGAAGCCATTTCAATTGATATGCATTATGGGGTGGGTTGTTCAGAAATATGTATGCCGCCATTTTCTTACGGCAACCAGTTTGGATTAATAATAATATCGATTTAATATAATTTCATTATCATCAGAATTAAAAGTATATTTCAAATTTCAGCTGAAATGGACACTGAAAAGTGGATGAAATTTAGCTTTCAAGATAAAACTATAATAAAAGCTTGTGATATTTTCTATTTTACAGGTGTGATCAGCCACTCAACACATAGCCTCGATTTCGGGCGAAAACTCGAGAACGAATAGACCAGGTTCCTCTGACTACTATTTAATACTAACAAAATCTAAAATAATTGGAGGGAATATTAAAACGACAATCCATAAAAGCTATAGTAAATAGACAGCGAAGTATTTGGCAACTGAAAGGTCTGGGCGCCGGGTTTAGGCAGGTGCGCTGATAAAAAGCAGAATTGACGGGGATTTATGGGACAGTCGGATAGCCGATACACGAAAAGCCTCAATCATTGAAATATAAACGTGTATAAAGTATAAAAGCTTTTGACTTGGTTCGCTTTGATGGACTTTCTAACTAAACTTTTGCATTGTAAAAATAAAATAGTTTTTTCTAACATTTCTAAACTATTATTCTCAAATTTGGGATATGACAAACATTTCATATAAACGTGTAAAAATTTCAATGTGGAATTAAACGGGACTCTACGACTACTACGGGATTGCTAAGCCAAAAGTTTCGGGGTACACCGAAATTCTTATTGGTTTATTAAAACTTATTTTTGTTGTTAGCATTTCTGTAAAGAGACATAGAAATTTCTGCAACCGAAACATTATTTCTACGAACAATCTTTTGGCAAAAGAGAATTTTCTAAAAAATGTTTTTAAACTGTTTGGTTCATCCATCATAGTCTATTAGGAACGTCTATGTCTAACAATGCTCAAAAGTGAAGAATTTTCAAATTTAATACATTTGAATTTTTAACAATCATTGGAAAAAATCGATAACGTGTTTAACATATATTTAGCATATTTGTAGAGAAATCAAAATCGACCTGGCAACCTACCATCCTTGTAGCGGACAGTAATACCACGCTGACCGTGATGACATCATATGATGAATTTAGTGAATTTAGCTAAATACGACGAATTCACGAATGGGGTTTATACCTTTTTACTAGAATTTGAAATTGCTTAAATTTATAACATAATCTAGTTTATATACTTTATCTAGCTTTTATACAACGACTAGCACTTGCTAGTCATTCATTTCTAATTTGCATCATATATTAAAATTATCTGGGAGAGACCGGAATATTGAGTCACCAAGCACTGCTTACCCTACAAAATGCAGAAAATATAAAAAAATAATGTATAAGTTGAAGTGAAACGTACATATATAAAAAGAGATAAGTTCTATGGGGAGTTGAGTAATGAAAGCCTTCGTTACGCGCTTCACCGTTGGCCGCTGGCGAGTCGCCCGATTAGCCGCACTCTGCACCTAGGGACTTTTGTTGTAAAGGAATGTACTATATATAAATGTCCATATGTGTTAGCTTTCGACTTTGTTTTTTATATTATTTAAATAACAAAGCTTTTGTATACTGTGTAGGAATCATAAAATCAAGAGTGGACACGATATACGTATTCTTTTCTTTTTTTTAGCTTCACGCTTTTTCCCGCATAGTAGGGTAGTGAAAGAGAACCTAATGTCAAGACACTACGTTATCCAGTGTCCACCAAAAATTGAGGCATTATGTGTTGAGGCTTTATTTTTTGGTACCAGAGCGGAGACATAAAAATATTTAAAACGTAAAGCCTCATTTTACTTTTTATTAATAATAGCGCGAGTGAGAATCGAACTCGCAACCATTACGGTCAGTCAAACGCGGTCGGGTGTTTAACGAACTACAATTGGACGATACAAAAACGCAAAATATTTATATTAAAAACAACTTAGACATTCCAATTTCGCTACGGAAATCTAAAGCGGTTGAGTAAGTCATGTTTATTACTGAATAAAAAAAATTAATGCTACACCAAGCTCTAATGAAACGCGTGCATTTACTATGAACACCTGCAGTCGGGCTAATTAAAACTGGGATTAAGCGACGCGTCGCAGTACAGTGGATCGCGGTTAGTTTACACGGTTATATTTGTATATTATAAATAAAGAAGCTACTGCGTGATGTGAAAAGGTTGTTACAAGTTCGGTTTTCGTCTGTGAATAGGTAATTCACGTCAAATTTACTTTGAACGTAAATAGACAGAAATTACAAATTAATTATAAAAATTACAAAGTTTTCATTTTTCCCATTTTCTAGATTATTAGAGTAGGTACTATAATCCTTTAAAAATTACACTACTTTTAATTAAATGTATTGACATTTCCCACCTTACCACAATTTGCGGGATAACTGATTAAATTTAAATTTTAATAACCATTTAAAGCTTTCGTAATCAACCACAAATTGTATTAATTAACTACCGATCAATCTTCTTCGTATATTGGCGAAGGCGTTTGTGCTCAAATGTGATGTTCAAGATACCATAAAGAACTGGACTTACAGTAACTTAGAGAGAAACTAGTATCAAGACACTCCATTCTCCACTTTCCGCCTGAATTCAAAAACGTAATAACATTGCGTGTTGAGTGGCGGACCTCAAAGCAGTATTTTGCCCTGTTCACTAGCGCGGAGAAATGAAATTAATTAAGTTCTTATCATTTCAACGAGCACGAATCGAACCCACAACCAATCGTGATTGGATTCAGACGCTATCCCACTGCTCCAAGTACAGTTCCGGACTCTTAAAATTAAAATTATTTTAAGTAATGGCAGCCAACTTCACAATCAGCGCTTGTAAACTTATACAGTCAAGCGCCAGCTCATTGCGCCACTGTTTCTAGCTAATAGGATTATTGTTTTAACAAATTTCACGGCGAAGTTTGCCGGAAATTTGTGGTTTGACTGCTTCGCGACAAATATTTGCACGTTTCGATGAAAGCTAAGCATGAATAAATTATATTATTGAAACGTATAAAAATTACGAACGCAACGGAATTCAAATCGGTGCTCGGTGGTTGGTAACCGCGGTAGCGCTCTAACCGCTAAGCCATGAGGTCTACGCTGCGTTCAAATTTTTATGTTTCCTGAAAATGTTTTTCAATTTTCTAAGTGTGTAAATTACACTTAAAATAGTCAAAAATATATAAATTATACTTTTAATTATCACCCTTTTTCCGCATTGTGGGGTCCTTAAGTTTATTGTTAAGGCACACCGTTCTCCACGTTCTTAACTTTACTTTGAAATGAATATACTCACCTCAAATTTAAATTTAATCGGTCCTTCAGCTGGGGATCGAGCCCACAACCAATCAGATACTGCCCCACTACGCCATGGTAACCTCAAATGTACTGTAAATAACATTTATGAAATAATCCTAATTAGATATTATTTATATTAGATATTAAAGGAGGCGGAAGTCGCTAAGCGGAATTCAAAACATGTTTTTTAAAATATACGGAGACAACTTACAATATTAATGGTAAGATAGAGAGAGAGAAGCTCGGATAATGGAGGCATTCGAAAGGGTTAAGCCCACACTTTTTTTTTCACAATTATAATTTCTCTGAGTGAGAATTGAACCCACTTAAATTTGCGTGTACTGCTCTCGTAAGTCAGTAACTCGACTCCCTATTTTGGTACAATGGCTTGCAAAATACTTAAAATCTTTGATGAAAGTTAAGCTTTCATAAATTATTTTATGAATACCCTACGAGTTTGTTTGTAGATGAATGAAATGAGTTTAATGAGACATTTCACGTCCTTTACGCCATCCAATGAGATACCATGTAAAGCTGTTTCGTTTATGAAGGTACCATGTAAACACTTATAATTAAATGATTTCAAGATGTTTTTTTTTTATTTCACGCATTTTCTCATCTAAGTAGGCATTTGAAAAGTTTATTTTATAATATTTTTTTTCAGTTTTACGTTTGTTCTCGCAAAGCTGGTTAATCAGAGAGAAAATGGAGTTTTATTAGCGACGTCCGCCCCTTAAATAGTTGTAACCTTATTATTTATAAACCAAATGAAATGAAATAAATAAAAAAAAAGTTTTAAGAAAAGTTCACAAAATACAATAGTTAAAACTTCATGTAAATCGGTTAAGCTGTTTCTGAGATAAGCGTGCACAAGCGCACAGACAAACAGAAAAGAAAATTAAAAATCATTGTTTTGGGTTCTATTACATTAATGACATATTTTTTCTTATATATTCCATGTACTGACAGCGATCAGTAACATTTTTATTACATGTATGGATGTTTAAACGTTATTTTTTTTTTTAGTTTTCAAGCGCCTTTAATATAAAGGTTTCTTATGTCATTAGCATTAAATGAAATACATTACGGAAGGATGAAGTTTTAGCTCCTTTATATGTAAATAAGGTTTACCAAAAGGTAAAATGTTCAGCACAGAAGAATAATTAAAAAAAACCAAAATTTTTGGCAATAGTGCAGCACATGAAATTAATTTAATAAATATTACGCACACGTTGCTAAGGTAACGTGTATTTTACGCGTCACTCTGCGTCTAACAGTCTATAAATTTAAATTTAAATATGTCAAATATTCTTGTGCAGCATATCATCGTCTGTTAATTACACTTTTTAACATAACTTTAGCTTCATATATAAATGATTAAAGAAGAACAAAAGCTATGTAATATGAATATTGTGGAAATATGATATCTATGAATACTTGCAAAGTCTAACTTTGTTATCGTAAGTTCTATTCAACCAGTTGTGAAAATATTAAAAGCTCGCTTACTAAGAGATATTTAAAATTGTATTATCTTTGGGCATCATGCACATTACACGTTATCTGGTCATTACAGTGACTGTCAAACAAATCATACTTACGTATTGTTGTAACAAAAATTTAATTGCTTGTATTTTTTTGAAAATCGAGTGCGTATTTTCTTAGTGTTTACAGTAGTTTAGATGGGATTTTTTTTTTCTGGGAATGATATGAGTAATAGTTCTAGACCTAGATAGTTCATGTTCAGAGAAAAGACTTCTGACCATCATCCCTTTGCAGAAAGAGAAATTCGAACCAGTGCCTGTTGGGCTTGCGACCCAATTGTAGGCTTTTAAGAGCCCCGTTAAAATGCACGTTGACGCACGTCTCCACTGTCCGAGCAACTCCCCTACCTAGCGAAATTTGAAGCAATCTTGATTATAGTTTTTTTAGTATTATATGAAAAAGAAATCTGTAAATATATGTTATGCCTTTATTAGCTCACCTGTATCTACCTATCAATGCAATAGCGTTGCACTGTGACCCACTTTTTGTCTAAATTGTTTGAAAACTTGCACACAAGTCCAGATACGACGTAATATTTTTTTTACATCATGAACCTGATCCATGTCAGGATGATGAGAATGACAAATATATACTATAAAGTCTTTTAAGTGACCGGTTTTTTTTAACTAAAATATAATTATTTTTCGAATTAATAATAAATTATATTTTTAAACGTTTAAGGCCACAGGAGGATAAACGTGGTCGGTTGTGGGTACCATTCCACTCGGGGACCGATTTTATTTTAATAACTTTCATCGTCTTGACACTAGGTTCTTCTGACTAACCTGTTGTGTGGGAAAAAGTGTGAAGCTGCTAAAATCATATGTACCTAATATTTGCACCTAATATTTGCACCTAATATTTTTGTATATAAAAATTTATATTTTGATGATTTTCCTCTTAATATGTTCATATGCTTACGAGTGTGTATTTCACATTTTAAACAAGTACAAGCTCGTCGTCGACGTATTTTCTTTAGAAGCGTAATTCTAGTTAGAAACTGCAGTTGCATAGCGGTCTTACAGCGGGAATATGTTTCAGCGTTACACAAATATGCCCGTATTTGGAATAAGGTCTTGTTTAAAATAATTGTATAAGAGCGGAATGCTACCGCTACAGGAAACTAAATGTAAATAGCTATATACATACTCATATGTTCGTATGTATGTATGTATGTATTTACGCATATATATGCGAGCGTCGTAGAAAATTACTCTTACATTTTATACGCTGTTGTATAATTTGTAGGGAAATTATTTTCTTCTTTTATTCTTGTTTTTTTAGATTTGATATTGAAAATAAAAGATTCTGGCACATATTAGGTGATGGACTACCTCGTTTTGATAATACTTGAATACTCTAAAAAACGCTGCTTTATTCTTTTTTGATATCAAAATAATTTATTGAACAATATATGTGATACTATTGATATGTTTTATATTTTTATACAATAAACTTTGAAGATATATTTTTGTAATGATTGTATTTATAATATTTTCTTTTCTCCGCTCTTGGGACAAGTTCCACCACTCAACACACAATGTCTCAGATTTGGGCGGAAAGTGGAGAACAGATTGTTTTAATTAGAGTCCTAACCTAGAGGTTACCCTGCCTACCCTAATATGTGAAACAAGCGTGACGCTGAATATTGTGAATAATGAAAATAAATCCAGCAATTTCTTTTTTACTATAATATATTTAGGAAGGGTGTATATACAACCTTCCTACCTAAATAATAACAAAGTATTAGTTAAAAAAAGAGTAATTGTATGAATTTCAAAACGCATCACACAATATGTCTAAAATTAGCGTAATGTGGCGAGTGACATGTCACTTCTTCCTGATCCCCAAAATGTCACTAGCTTAAAGATGAAAATAATATTTCATAAGATTTTCCCTATAATATTAAAACTGTTTTTATCTATTTATTTATCGTTATTGACTTTTGTAAATTTATTTTTATTTTGTTATTTAGTCAGTCGTTCAGGTTCGAGACCATCTTGTCGTGGTGGAACAATCTAGTTACAATCGCGATTAGGTGTGGTTTCAATTCCTGCTCAAGGGAATGTTTATATCAAAATTATTTTCACGTCGCGCTTTGTCTTGTTTACCAGAGCGGGTAATCAAGACAATGCGCGTCGCTCAATTCGGCAATATCTCGAATTTGGGCGAAAATTGGAGAACAGTGGAGTATTGACTGTCGATTCACCTTGATTTGCCTCACACAAACTAAATATTCACACAACACGCCAAAAATACAATACAATATCTTATAAAATACAGGTAATAAAATATACGACAGTAGTAAAACTTTCTTAATAAATTACTACAAGTATATATATATATATAATATATCTATCATATTTGAATGTTTCTCACTAAGTAATTTCATGTGAAAACGTGCTCTCAGTTCACCTCTGGGTCAACACAAATTAACTCTAATTAAACACAAACATTTACAATACATTACCTTACATAACGATTCGTATCATACTATTTAAGGTTTTGTTGTCATTCTTAGCGTATTCTTACATACAAGTTTATACTTAGCGGTTATTACTTATAAGATACTTATATAAATGTACAAATTTTTGCCTACAAATTTGTTTGCGACAGCTATCTTCATCAAAGATGCCAACATAGCGCAGTATGACTGTAAACACGATTGTTTGTAGGTTCGATTTCACTCGGGGAACTGCTACGTAAGACATAGGCCGTCGTTGAGTTCCGCCACTTAATGCGCAATGTCTCGTTTTATTTTTTATTTAATAGACATGACAAACGAGTGTACGGGTCACCTGATGGTAATTGATCACCGCCGCCGACGACCCCGTGTAACACCATAAGAGCTACAGGGATTGGCCTTTAAAGTGGAAATAAATGCGCTTTTTGCAGGTACCCATTTCGAATCGGTTTCGGGTGGAAATCGCTATATCACTAATCTTATCTTTGACTATACTGCTATTAAAAAAGTCTTCATCAATTAACATAGAATGTCTCTACAAATATAACGTAAAGAATGATTTGTCTCGAATTAGGTTCTCTCTTACTACCCTGGTTTTAAAGTGAGGAATTTCGTTACGGATACTCACCCAATTTGGGACTCAGACGGGGTTTGTTGGACTCCAGACTGGCATATGTAGCAGTGCTCCACCTCAACCGTCTTAAGCTAAGGGCTCCTCTAACTAACTGCCATGCTGCCATGTTTTAATATAAGCAAAATTGCGTAAAAGCTACATATATCAACATACAATACTAGTAGTCGGGTGTGACTTCGTTTGCGGCGGGTACCTTCGTCACTCTACGCACAAAGCCTGGACAAACGGAACCTCAAGAACGGAGTGTTTTGACACTACATTCTCTTTGCCTAGTGCTATGCCGGAAAAACGTGAAGCTGCTACGTCTAATAAAAATTGAAGTGATGTATCACTTATATCACAAGTGAGTGATAATTCACTCCAATAGAAAAATGGATACAAAAAAAACCACCCCACAAAATCTATTACCAATACAATATATGTATAACAAAATTTAACATGTCCCCAGTGGATTTAAAAATCGTTTCAGTAAAGCAAATAGGCAGCTAAATAATAAAGAGCGGATCGATAGAGCGTAAACAGCAGTTGTTTGATTTCCATTCTTGTGTAAATATAACCGATATGTCCCGCGGCTACTATGAATACTTTACACCAAAACGTTTTCTCGTCCATGTTCCATGTGACAATTATTTGTTTTATGACTTTTTTATAAACGTAAGTAAAAATTAAGCAATTAATTTTATATAATAATAACTAGTAAAATCTGTTTAGGTAACAGTTTTATGGTATCATACTTTCACGCTGTATACCAGATAGTAGGGTAGCCAGACATAACCTAGACACTCCGTTCTCCACTTTCCGCCTGAATCCGAAATATTGCGCAATGCGCTGTGGCGGAACTGAGCGCCACGCTTTGGCTTGTCTCCAGAACAAGGAAATTAAAATAATTTCAATATTATTGTTCCCCCGAGTGGAAACTGACCCCATCACCATTGCGTATACAATTAGACGATGCGACACTGTGACCCGATGGCCTGTAAGAACCGAATTCAAGCGAGGCAGTTTGAGCGTGATGATTACGGGTTCTAATGCTTCGTAGAATATTTTATTTATTTATCAATATAGGTTCTCTACTTACCCTCTGTTTGTCTTAGCAAGAAGGGGATATGGAAATAAAAAACGGTAATAGAGCAATCATTTCCCGTCCTTACTTTTTTATATATCAAAAGAACAAACGCTAACATAAAACTTCGAATTCTTCAGTTCATTTACAATTAACATAATCCTATCTAGATAAGAATTTATACATAAAATGGGATTTCTTAGTATGAACGTATTCAAAAAGTCCAGAACGGTTAATATCATTAAGAAACAAATTTTATTCATGACTACTACCTACTTCTTATTTCAGTTACTTTGTACTAAGTTTATTTAAGCTCTATGGGAACATTTCGTTTTTATTTTCATATAAAAAAAATTTGAAAGCGCAAATGCATTACATTTCATTAATTACTCCAAATGTATGGCGGTTTGTTCATAGTACAGAATGTATGAGTTGTATGTATTGTTTCAACATGTCTATTCAAGATTGTGAAAATCTGGTGGATTTCAATGGCTTCAAATTCTATGGGACATAAGTTTTAAATGAAACATTTTAAATATAAATTCTGCAAAGAATTTACTTAATGTATTCTTCAAACATCGTGTAATTTCATACGCTAAGTACTGAAGCTGAATTAAAAGAGTAATGATTTTTTCAATTTACAAACAATCTTTATATTTAAGTAAAGAATACTTTCCTTGGTTTAGTAACACTAAATGCGGCGCTAAGTTGTGGGTATTAGTTAATTTAATATTTAGTTTATAGGTTGTTAATTATTAGAACCTCTTGAATTACATTACCCAAATCAATCATTTTTTTTTATATTTAAAACAGTTAGTCTCTCATTTACGAATAAAAAATACAAGAGTAATGTTTTTAGAATTCATAATTGATTTTTTACATTTTTAATAATGGGTCAATGTATTAGATCAGTTGAACTGTAACTTATTAAACACGGCCTCCGGTCTCGTATAAACTAAGTTTGGAACTCTTCGGACCTTTCCACTTTCCTTGATTTCCTCGAAAAGGAATATTGTTCGTGTTATCAGATCTGTATTTACATATTTTCGGTACACTCGTCCAACTTTTACCACAAATTCGATTATTCCAAAGACATCAAGCCCGGATTTTTTCCAATATTTGTACTTTCTCTGATATCTTCTTTCATTTTCTTTAAGTTTATGTTATTTTTAAAAAAATCGTTTTATATTTGAATTAATTTTAGAAGTATATATATGTGATATTGTGATCATTGAATTACATCTTTTTAGAAAACGTATATAAGCTTAGTTTTTTTATAGAAATTAACTTAGCTTCACGCTTTTTCCGCATAGCAGGCTAGCCAGAGCGAAACTAGTGTCAAGACACTCCGTTCTATACATTCCGCCCACATTCGAGACATTGTGGGTTGAGTGGCGTGGCGTACCTCGACGCCGTGCTTTGTCTTATACCGAAACTAAGAAAATAATTTGAATATAATTCCTCCGATCAAATCAAACCCAGAACCAATCGTGTTTTCAGTCAGACGCTGAACCACTGTGCCACGATGACGTACGATGAATCTTAAAAGTTAATTAGTATCGATCATACGTATATATTTTAGCGTAAAATCATACATATAGATATATATATATATATATATATATATATATATCAATAATTATTTATTATGGCGCATCGATTTGAGGCAGCGAAGCGACTCTCACCAACGCTCTAAGTTGCTAATTGTGTTTATCTTACTATAGAGAATAATAGGGGATGTCGCGGATAAACAGACAGCTAACTAATTCGATCGGGTTAGTTAGAACTTGAAGTAAATAGATTGTTTTGAAAAATATTATAGTATGATGTATTATTAAAATAAGAAATGGTTGTGGCGCGGTTATGAAGGGTCTACTGTACGACGGTTGTGTATTCGAGGTCCATCCCAGGGTAAGTTAAAATAATTTAAATTGTAAATACTTTAGAAAACAATACATTGCATGTTAAATCTCAGTACTCGACCTCGCGCTATGTTTTAAGTACTAGAGCAGACAAATGTAAATTTAAAATATAACCATTCCCCCGACTGGGAATCGAGCCCACAACCACTTGCGTTTACATTCAGACGCTGTCCCACTAATGAAGCTATTGTTTTTTTTTCATAAAGAAAATAAAATATATCTAATAAAGAATACTCTTATTTAAATATAAAATAGTAAATAATAATATTCTTATACAATATAATTTACACACAAATATGTATTACAATTGAATAGCAACACCTCATTTAATTTATTCATTAAGCATTTTAGATATGCACTGTATAAAAGTAAAGTATATTTTATAATCACTCGTGTATTGTACTCGAGTAATATATAATTTATATAGGAATTAGGAAATGAATAGTTATCCCGCATAGCAGGGTAGTCAGAGAGAACCTACTATGATGATCCTAGTATGATGACTTGAATTCTTACAGAAATTCGAAAACGGAGTATCCGTTGGGTGGCGGAACGCAACCCCATGCTTTGTCTTACAGTGAGACGCCGTCACATTGCACCATGACATACCTTCCCGATTTACAGATAAACTAAAACACAGTGTTTATTGTATCAAAGGGTAGCATATAATAGCATATCTTGTAAGAGAATCTCTTACAAGATCAAAAACGTATTTTTTATTTATTTCAATAGAAAGCTTTCCCCAATCCAGATACGAATATACAGCCATACTAGAACTACAATGGCAAAAGTTAAATATATACCTAAAAATCCACCTAAAAGTGCAGTTCCACGACAAGACTATTATAAACTAAGCCAGTAAAGTGTAAACCCGTGTGAGTTAATGACTACCGAGCTACATAATCCGATAGTTACATTAAATAAAGATGAAAATAAATTGCATCTACAAATGTTATACTTTACAGTGCTATAAATGAAGTTTCATTTCATCGCGCATTTACAAATTGTTTTCATATGACGTAGATTATTCACTTTAAATTATTATGTTTTACATACCTATATATTAATTAAATGCCAGTTAAACAAAAGCACAGAATGTCACTGTAAGCCATATCATGTTATTTATTTGATTAAGCAAAACAAGTTTTATAGATATGCGCTTAGTCACAAAAAATATATATATATACAAAGATTCACATAAGTAGGACGTGAGCCCACAACCACCGCCATTGCAACATTGTCGTATTAACAATATTTTTTATATTTAATGCTGAACTAGCTCTGACTAACGTTGACTGCGTAGAATTCTAAAATAAAAGTAACGTGCATTACTCCTAATTACATCAACCATCTGCCAATGAAGGTCCCGTCAAAATCAGTCCATCCGTTCCAGAGATTAGCCAGAACAAACAAACAGACAGCATGTTATTTTGGTATATGTACCGTGCATACATACAGATACATTAATAATTTAAAAAAATGTAAGAAAAAAACAAAGTATTACATTATCTGTACTTTTATTAAATTGTAGGGGAATTATAACCTTCCTGAACTCCTTGCATAATGTGCAAGCACATTAGCCAACTAAGTTAAACACATTCTGCTACTGACAAAACTAGATACGCTTGCCACATATTTTGTTGTTGGCACTTCTACACCAAATTTTGCTACTTAAAAATGTTATAATAAATGTAGCTAATTTAGAACAACACAGTAGAAGAATTATTATTTTGAAATTATTTCCATTTCCACGCTATAGTAAGAGAAAGCACGACGTTAAGTTTCTATCTGTCAATGTCAAAAATACAGAGTTGACGCTAAATTCTCTCTGACAGCCTTTCTATGCGGGAAGTTGATTTTTTGTAATAAATTTCAACCGACATGTCAATGCTGCTTCACTTTACTCAACGAAGTTTCCATTTTATTGGTTAATTTTATAACGTACAGGAACACTCCATCTTATCTCGTGTTACTTGTTAGCGCGACACGTATCGATGTCTGCGGCGTCACCGACAAATGGCCTACAGCTGCCGCCAGCCGCCTACAATCTAGACTCAACTCAAATTGATACTGGTACAAAAAAAATGTTATTGGAACTTTTTTATTATTACAAGCTTTGATTTATGAGTAAAAATGGAAACATTAAGAAGAAAACGTTTTATAAGATTACATAAAATGCGTAACACTAATATTGAATTATGCTTACATACTAATTTCTAGTTCCTAAATAATTATAGTAGAAGTAATAAAAGTTTAACTCATATAATGACAAATACCCAATATATGGGCAGCAACCCAATAAATGGATTTGACATTTACTGAACTTTACAGAATAGCGATTTGAAGGTCTTTTAAAAAACAAATTATGATTTGCATACTACGCCGAACCGAAAAGACTGAGATTATTCAGAAAATATTTGAAATAAATAAGGCTTTCATATAATATATTAAATTATTTGTTGATTTGATTCTAAGGAGAAAAAGTAATTTTCTATTTAAGTAAACTTGATATTCAGTACGACGAATAGTTTAATGTCAAAAATGAAATAAGTTATATATTTTTTCATCATATTTTTTTATATCTTTAACTTATTCATCATATTTTTGCCACATAAAGCAGTATTAAACTACTGGCTGGCATATTTAAAATTTTATTTAATTAAAACTCTTGACTTTTTAAAATATTGTCTTAGTCTAAAAAAGTCATGGTTTTAGTAATAAAAAAAATAGTTTGAAAGTTGCTAAATTTGAAACTTGGGACATTCGCTGCTGTGCAACAAGACTGAAGGAAAGCACTTATATTCTATAAAAGATCCTTTCACATCTCCAGACTTCCATAATACTTTTAAATTATATCATTTATCATAATCATATGTTTACCGAAAGATTCCTATGGGACTATGTGTAGTGGGTACTAGAGCTACGTTTATTGCAAGTAACTTAGATCTGCAGGGAAATGGTGAAAAAGAGCTAATCACGTATAGAATGATAAGATATATACGTTGTATTGAAATACCTGGTTGTATGCATTATACCTTATATTTATGTTAAAGAGTAATATGGAGACAGAGGTATTACAAAACTAAATTCTTTAAATCATCGTAAGGGCTTTCGACGTTACATTTTATCCTTTATTGTAACAAAAATAATCAAGCCATCGTGCCGCAGTGGGAAAGTCGCAGTCTGACGCCATTGATTGTGGGTTCATGACCACTCAGGGGAATGATTCTATTTATATATTTTTTTGTATTTCTCTGCTTTGGTACCTTAGATAAAGCATAGCGTTAAGTTGCGCCATCAACGTGCAATATCTCGATTTCAGCCGGAAAGTGGAGAACGGAGTCTTGACACTGGATTTTCTCTGGTTGCCCAGCTATAAGGGATAATTCGTGAAGTTGTAAAAAAAATTACAATGATGTTAGCAAAGGTGATTTTAATTCTAATAGATATTACTTCCAGTCAACCTATATGTATGACAAAAAGTAAAATAATAATATATTTAATCAGACGCTTAGAAACTGAAAAAATACTATATAGAACACGTATAACAGTTTTGAACGTAGCGGATTCAAACCCGCGTCTTGGAATCCGTCCAAGCGCTGTGAACGCACCATACTTTGAGCATCCAAAATCATCGTCGAGTCTTTCTTAAGATACGGGCGATGGGTTTAATCCGTACTCTAGGAAATATTTATGAGGCTATTAATTACTTTTATTTATCTGGTCTGGTAAAAGACAAGGCGCGGCGTAGAGTTTACACACTCAGCATGAAATGTCTCTCGAAGTTATACGGAAAGCGGAGAACGAAGGCTCTATGCATCAACTTCTCTCTGCCCACTCTTATATATGGGGGAGACACGTAAAAATAAAAATAATAATCAATGTTTATTTATATGAAGCTTTTATTCTTAACCTTTATTTATTATAAAATTTCAATGCTTAACATTTTCGTTGCCGGATACCAGCAATCCATCACTCGTGTAAGTTACTATTAAACGCACCCCAAGGGTGTTGTCATCTTGTTTCCGTAAATCATTGTCATAACAGAGTAATGCCGCGGTTAAATATATATTTTTTATATTATACTTATTTGGTATCAGCCTCTCATAAGATAAAGTTATCGAAATATCTTCAAATTGTTTTTTTTAATTTAACATTACAGATGTTGGCACAATATGACCGACTTTAACTTCTTACATGTTGGCATAATATGGCCGACTGATTGAACTTGAATTTAAATCAAAAGAAGCTTGTCCAGAACCAACTAACTCATTCTCTGACCATTTCATAATTAATACGCAAAAATTTAACACCAAACTAATATTGAAATATGTACAGCTAATTTCAAAACCTTTTACACAAATAGATATTTTAAATTCAGAATTTGAACAAGTAAGCAAAATGGAAGGGTACATGAGTGATTTTCTCATAAAACCCAACATCCTTGCTTTCGTTCGAGTAACGCAATCAGGACCTGTCGAAATGTCCATGCGGTGCTATAACGTGGAACGGACGCGTAAGCTTCAATTTTCTTTTTCCAACGCCTCCCCCATATCGCTTGTATCAGTATACGATATACGTGAATTCAATTACACGTCTATTCTCGTAAATTCGTGCTTTAGACTAAAAATACATTTGCAAATTTCGCTTGTGCTATGTACTTTTTTTTATTTTTTGTTGTTAATTTTAGTTGGTTTATTTTCAATATTTATAGATTATTCATGTTAATTATTAATATAAAATGGGCACACTACTTTGATTTATTATATACCTAGGTTGTTTTTATCGCTATGACCGGTAAGACTGCGCCACCCACCATATAATTTACCAAAATAGACGAAAAAATAACATATTTCTTTTATCTTCTTGCATGTGCAAGAAGATAAAAGAAATATAATTGAAATGTAAAGCCCTCCCTCCTTTTTTAACTAACCATCTGACCGTAACACACAATAGGTTCGAGAAATTAAAGGGCGATAGAGTGGTACTTAATTAATAATTAATTATTGGCCCATGTCTACTGCAGGAATTGGACAATGGTCGCCCTTTCGCTAAGCTACAGCGCTTTGTTACGATTGTCGAAAAGACTTGAGCAATGATTAATCTTAAATTAGGTTTACTAGAACATTTGAATTATTTCCGGTTATTAAATTGTATATATTTTAAGGGTAACTACTATATTTAAACGTCAACTGTTTCTACGAGCTAATATTTTACATTTGGTTTTAAATACCAAGAATGTTTTTTTTTATTTACTCAGTCTTGGTTCGCCATCTAATACAGCTTCACGCTTTTTCTAGCCGTCATAGCCGGGTAGTCAAAGACAACCTAGTGTAAAGAAACTCCGTTCTCCACTTTCCACCCGAATTTGAACATTGCGTGTTGAGTGGTGAAACTCAACGCCGCGCTGTGTCGTGATCACCAGAGCTGAGAAATAAAAATATATTATGATCTGTCCTCCAAGTAGACATCGAACCGACAACCAATCGCGATTACATTCAGACGATGCCGCACTGCGCCACGATGGCCTCGAGCCATCTATTTTATTGATTACCTAACTCACTATATAAAGACGTTATTATAAGGAAAAATATTGATTAATATATACTATGGACTAAATTTATTAAATGAAAATCCCTAATAACCTAAAAATGGGGATAACCTCCAAATATTTCAACATTCAAGAGCGGCAATCATAATTGACTTCACACTCGACACACATTACACAGCTCAGTTAACTACGTAACGCGTGCCCAAACTTGCTCAATGGAGACGGGAATCCAATAAAAAACCTGTCAAATCCAACAGGACAGGTGCGGTGCTGATCCGCGCTCTACTCTGATAAAGGTAGATTGATTCCTGTAATGGTACCTATTTTAATAATATTTTGCAATGCATTTACTAAAGCTATCGTGTAAGCTATGGCTACATACTTGATACTACTGTGTATAAATATCTATAAAGGAAAGCTTTGATTTTAGAAGCTTAGCAGCTCAGTTTATACGATTAACAATATATATTTTTTCCGCATAGTGAGCTAGTCAGATAGAATAGATCTAGTGTCAATACACTCTGTTCTCCATTATCGTTTCGAATTCAAGACATTGCTTGTTTAGTAGCCTAAGCAGAGCGGAGTAATGAAACTCATTTAAATATAGTCATTCCCTGAATGAGATCGAACCCACAACCGAATCTCATATACGGTCAGATGCTGTCTGAATACGCCACAATGATCACACATCCGTTAAGGATACCCGCGCAATTGGTGGCTCTGACAGGTAAAGCGGGCGATGTGTACCCACCCCACTAAAACCTCACAGCGTTCCACCTCGACAGCTACGAGCTGAGGCTACGGGAAGGCCCCATTCTTACGAGAGGGGCTCTCCAGCAATAATTGATATATTTACCTACATGTTCATATAAAGAAGAACTCAACATATAGTCATAAAAAGACAACAGTTTACCGTTATCGAAACGGTGAATGTATTTAAACATCCTCAATTTTTTAGCCTAAGTACTAGAGAGTGTTTTTTAGCAACGGGAAGGACCCACCAGAACGTTTGTTGAAATTGAAAATAGTGATGGCATCCCCGACAGATTCTTCACTGTCGTCTCGTTACATAAATTCTTTTTTTATACTTTTATACTTTTTTCAATAACATTTGAACCGACTTGTAAAGCATTTATCAATAATTTCGCAATAATAAAGCCTTATTCTGTTGTTATATATAGATTATGGTACAATATACATGTTGGTCTTTTCCAACTTATACTATTTTTCAAATATAATATACTCGTATCTCAATAAAATCTATAATATAATATATATCACAATATTAATAAAACTAGTGTTTTATTTTCGTTTATTTATGAAATTTATTGGATTTAATTATTATGTAAGTTAAAAATATAAAAAATATTATTTTTTATTTGCACGGGGAGAAAAGTAACTGTATTTCAATTCCTACAATTAGCGCAACCTTAGTATACTGTTCTGTTATGGTTTTTAGGCGTGGCCTACTGGCTCCTCTACTGAGCACTTCTACGTGACATTGGCGAAGTAAATGCTCTAATGAGCACAAGGTAAAGCACACGATGGAGATTGGTCAATTAAATATCGTGTAAATAATAATTAGAAGATTAGATTAACGGTTTAAAAATAGGAGGTCTTTAATTATTAAACTATCATATGAATAAAATATACATAAGAAATCACAATATATATACACAGAGACTTACAGAAGTGCTACCTTAGTGTATGTAAAGAGAAACAAATGTCAATTTTGACTTCTGTATGTCAAATGTCAAATGGGATAGTTTTCAACGCGCTGTACTTTGGTTGGGTGTATTTGTTTTGTTAATAACATGTGAAATAACCATTTTGTTGTTCTAATTTAACTGTGATATTTTTTAGTTTTTATTTTCAATATAGGTAATAAGAATAACCTTTGTTAAACAATGGAGCACATCAGGCAATTCGATTGGTAAATTAACTTATTTTGAAATAAACACCTCAATTAATTAAAATATATTCTATATAGATATAATTTTATTAGCAAATAGCTTTGGATATTTTGTCAATTGTTTATACCGTTGTTAGGAACAAAATTTATCGTTTACATTTTTCAGGTGTTATTCTCAACCTGATTTTTATTTTTTAAAAGAAAACGATTTTGAGAATAGTATCACAGAAAAAATCCTCCGCAACAAATTCCGCGATCCCATGATCTCAAGTGACTCTGAAGATGAACCACCAAATATTAATTGGGATGAAGTATTTACTAAAAAAGAAGATGTAAGTATTAAATAGAAGGATTATCTTTTTATTAAGCCTGTTTTATACATTTTTTTATTATAAGAAGAAAATTATTAGAAGAATCAGTGAATTCTTGATAGAGTGCTATGAACCAAATAAAAGCAAGCAAAGGGTTCAGTCTCACTTAGGAAATTATGAACACAAATTATTTTCATTTCTCTCTTCTCATTTAACTTAAGGGGAAAAAGTGTAAAACTATGGTAACTATGGATATCTTGAGACTAAGTTCTCTCTCTCTTTCTTGCCTACTGTATGACGTGCAAAAGATATGAAGGTAAAAAGTACAATTTAACTAGACACTAATATTTGAGAGGCCATTATGGCTCATTGGGACAGCGTCTGACTGTAAATGCAATTGCTTGTGGGTTTGATTCCCACTCAAGGGAATGGTTTATATTTAAAATATTTTCATTTCTCTGCTCTGGTACCTAAGACAAAGTGCAGCATTAAATTCTGCCACTCAACATACATGTCTTGATTTTGGACATAAAGTGGAGAATGGAGTATTGTGATTCTAGTTTCTCTCTGACTGCTATGAGGGTAAAAAGTGTTCATATATTAAGTGTTTATGTATTTTATATATTTTCAGTTTAACAGAACTTCCCGTTTGTTTGTGCCTTGCTTGCCAAAGTTTATGCAATATCCCAAATTATCAGCATTGACTTCACATCAACATTACCAATGCCTCAGAGTGTTATGTATGGAAAATCCTCATGTTTTACCAGAAGAATTTCTGCCAAGGCCTACTAAAAATGAATATAAAGCATTTGAGGTTGGTTTCATAAGCAATTTTTTTTATAATAAGCTATAATAGTTTAGCTTGTCTTTTGAATAACCATAGAGTATATATATTTGTTTAAAAAGAATATAAATTATTTTTGTGAAAACTTCATTGTTTTTTTAATATATAATCACAAAAACATAATTTCTTGCAGGAACTTAAACCTTTATATGAAAAAGAACAAAAAGAGTTCATGGAATGGGCCAAAACTCAATGGACTACCATACACTGTGTTAGGGCTTTAAGGCCAAAACCTCTAGTAGAACATGTGTATGACGCTAGGTTCAAAATAAGGGAAAATGAAATGCAATCTTACCCCAAAATGTTTGACATGGCCGCCCAAATACCATTGGAAACTAGAAATAACGTATTTGACATGGTTTTAAATTGTGATTTAAAAAATGTAAGTGTTTTTATCCAAGTCTGGCTTGCTTCACTTCTATCTATTTATTTATCTATATAAGGCAATCTTATAATGCCATTCAAGCATAGCTGCTGGGTAGACAGAGAAAAACTAGTATCAAGACACTTTCCCTATCAGCTGCACTTTTTCCTGTCACTGAGAGGAGAACTTAAAATAATATGAAATATAATAATTCCCCCGAGTGGGAATCAAACCCCCATCAATCGTGTATACAGTCAGACACTGTCACACTGCGCCACAATGGCCTTTTACTTCTATTTTTGTTCTTTAGTTATTTCAAAAGCATAACATTCTGTATTTAAAACTAAATAATATTTCAACAGGTTAATATAAAACTACTCCCGCAAATAGAGTGCGGCAACATTACCAAGAAACTGACGATAATGAAGCAATGCTCAGTTCCCGAGCCCTGTAACAAGCATCCCTGTAGATTCATACTTCCCAGTAAGTCAATTCTCAATAAGGATTTATCATAATATGTCAAGAAATCATTTTGTACGTTTTTTTACAATAAAGATGGAGTAGTCTGAAATAGTTGTGGCTTTAGTTAATTGCATTGAGGCGATCGTGGTGCATTGGATCAGCAGACGTTTGGTGGTTGACTTTGACTCCCACACAATGAAAACACGTGAACAAGACAAAGTATGGTGAAAAGTGGAGAACGGCGTGTTTCAATTCTCGCTGACTGACCGACCCTGTTATGCGGGAAATAGCGTGAAATTGAATTTATTTCACGCTATTTATTAAACAAATATTTCACAAAATTTCAGCCATTCAACTCGAATGTACATGTTTCGTAATTAAATGGGAAATTTTAAAAATGAATTCAATAATGAAATATGTTCTATTGTTTTAGATGAGAAATCAGTATCGATTTTACCACTAACAGAAGTTCAAAGGGAGCTGGCGCAATTCGCGTTAGATAATGATTCTCAATATATAGCGAGTGAAAACTCACTCAAATGCTTAATGGAGTTGGACAGGCAGTGGGATTTGACTGTAGCCGTCCTACCTGTTTTTGGACCTGGTAAGCGTTTTTTTTATTATTTAGGTAAATTTGTATGGACTCGTGGGTTGAAATTTGATCTTGATTGTGACAGATTGGTTTCTGTATATGGAAGATATACAAGGAAAATTATAATATATAATTTTATATATAGAACCCAAAATAATGATTTTTAGTTTACTTTTCTCTTTGTCTGTTTGTTTGCTTAACCGATGTAAATACAATTTTAACTGTTGTATTGTGGTAAACTTCCCTTAACATTTAGTGATATTTCATTTTAATCGGTTTATAAACAAAATAGTTACAACCATTTAAATTATAAATTTAAGCAAAGTTTGTAATTTAAGTGAGAACGTGGGTGGGAGAAAAACCTAAATAGTTTAGTCATGTAGTTTACGCAGGCTAGCTAGCTCGCTAGTTTAAAATATATTAATTTCTCCGCTCTTTTATCTAAGACAAAGCCAGTTTTGAGTCGCGGAACTCAACACGCTATGTCTCGATTTCGGCCTTGGTCAAGACACTCCGTTCTCCAGAACGGAATGTCTTGACACTCTTATTAACCTGCTATGCGGGAAAAAGCGTGAAGCTGCAATAATATCTTTAGTTTGTAGTTAAAGGTGGAGGGATTCAATGGGAATTTCGGGAAATCCTCTTGCTTGCCTCCACTTTTCAAGGAAACTAGCAAATTTCAACTATCAACGTATAACAGTTTCAGCTGTACGTTGTCTGCCTGTCACTCAGTGAGTAAAGGAACAGTCGTATAGAAAATCATTTTTAGAATATACGCTTTATATATAAGCACGTGTATAGCTATAAAAAAAATAATTTAGCTGGTGTTGAACTCGCGCCTCTAGGAGCCCGTCCAACCGCTCTGATTGCTAGGCCACACATTATGCCCAGTTACGTCGAAACTTATACGCTTATTACAACTTTTTTTGTTGTTAGCATCTGTTAAGAAAGATTTTTATAAATTTCTGCTATAAAAAGATTTTTTCTAAGAACAATCGTTTGGCTAGAGAGAATGCTATTGTTTATTTTGGCATTTTTAAAATTTCATGCGATATCTAAAAGAAATGACTTATTTCCTAAGTGTGCGCATAACACTTTAAATCATTATGTATTCTACAGTTTTGTATAATAAACAGATGGTGAATTGACTAACGTCGCGGTTTTGGGTGATGAATTCAGCATCAACAGAGAACCACCTGTCATAAGGACGTATAAGGCTTTTAAACACCTTCTACAGCATACTTTGATACCGTAAGCAATTTTTTTCTTGTCCTCTTATATTTGTTTTAGTTTGTCTTATATTCTAGTATAGTTGAATAATTATAATTTTAATTAATTAAAAGGCTGTCAAAAAGGTGTTTTCTTTTTTACTGTTTTGTATATTTAGACTCTGGGAAGACAAGTGCGGCGTTGAGTAACTAACTAAGCTCCCTCTTTCTCTCTCTCTCTTTATCTATCTGCCTATCCTATCATCCTATATTCTGAATGAAGTAATTTCTGTATATACAGACTTATAACCATTAAAAGTTCGCACTAAAATCTTGAACTTTACGAGATTTTTGCTATTCTGAAATGATGTTTATTTCCTTACATTTAAAGTACAAAATATATTTTTTTAGCGCTCGCTTTACCAGAGAGGCTAGTGGTGTTGCGGGGAAATAAAAAATAATTAAATATAATCATTTCGGCGAGTGGGTAACGAATCCACTTTGCCACGATGATTTCAAAAAATATATATATAAACTGCTTATTCAATAGTTAAATATTTAATTTGTTTGCAGAAAAAATGAAAAATACAAACTTCGCTACAAAAACACAGAGGAAAATAAAAAGGAAACTTCAACCAAAAATATGACGGATATGACCGATACTTCATCAGACGACGATGACAACTTATTTATAAACGGTTTGTATATTAGTTATTTTTTTTATGACAGCGTGTGACTGTAACCACTATGGTTGCGGGATCAATCCCTAACTCGGGGGATTTTGTTTTTAAAATAAATACATCATGTCCGAAATGAAAGAATGTAGTAAAATAAAAGTAATAGTTTTTGACAAATGTAGATACTGAAGTCACTTTGTAAGCATCTAAGTGAAATTTCCCATAAAAGATTAGATTTAAAAATTACATAACGTCACTTATATGTGGGAAATAAAAATACTTTTACTATATTATTCTAGAAAATATTGATAATGACGGAGAAGCCGGTACTACGCAGACGCCAAAGAAAGAGACAAAGAAAAACAAATCAAATAATCAAACAAGGAAATTGAGTGACGATCAAATTAATTTTTACAGTTGCACGTGTAAAGGTATATATTTTTTTATATACTAGTATATAAGGACTTCGATAGAAATGTATAACTTTATTATAAGGTTGAGATCATCGTGACCCAGTGGGACAGCGTCTGGCCTTTATATACGACGGTTGTGGGTTCGATTCCCACACGAGGGAATGATTATATTTAAACTATTTTCATTTTCTCCCCTTCAATTTCAATTCAACTTTTGCATTTCATTTGTCACTCAACGGACAGACAGACAGAGTGTCAGGAGACTAGGTTCCCTTTGCCTAACCTGCTAATTACGTAAAAAAAGGGAAGCAAAAATATAACAACTTGTTACATACGAGTATATACAATTTAGGTTTTGCTTGAGTTGTCTCTAGAGTTGACATATAGCTATCATTCAACTTTCGCACACCCTCTTAATATTTTTTAAGTATTTTAACATTTTAAAGTGTTAATCGCACACATAGGAAATTAAAAAACATATTTAGAAAACGTATAAAATTTTTAAACTTAACTTGAACTTTGCTTTACAAGTGGCACGGGTTCGAATCCCGCTGCGTTCAAATTTTTATACGTTTTCTAAATATGTTTTTTGTTATTTTTTGAGTGACATATAAATAATATGTATTTATCGTATATTTATTTAGACACAATGTTTGAAAAACCTCCACCAAGATCGTTCAAGCGATGGCAGGTGCGCGACAAAACGACTAGTGAAAATTTCAATATTATAATACATTGCCCGCATAAAGTACGGGTGAGTTTTCATAGTTTTATTTTCATCCTATTGCATATAGTGGACCTATTTGTGGTATTGCTAACAGACCTTTTACCTTTTTGTCGCCTAATTCTTAACTTTCAACACATGTATTACTTATAATTCATAATTCAGGATGGTACTGAGGAAGTGTTACTAGAACCGATACCTGAGTACCAAATGGAGTTGGGCGCCAGCGCTCAGTCGAAGGACAAGATGCGGAGCTCGGCGTTGTCTTTGCTTCTACGGAAAAATGCTACATTAATTAATGGTAAGAGACGTGGGGACTGGACTTCTTTAGAACCCAGTGTCAAGATACTCCATTTTGCACTTCACACTCAAAATCCAGACATTGTGTTGAGTTGAGCGGTAGTCAAAGCCGCGCTTTGTCTCAGGTAGCAGAGCGGATAAATTAAAATAATTTGAATATAGTAATTCCTCCCGAGTAAGGATTATTGAGCCCACAACCAATCATGTTCACATTCAAACGCTTACACCACTGCGCCATTATAGCTTTCTTCTATCTTATTCTTTTCTTTCTTTAAAACGCGATTGGACGTGGATTTGATTTCCACTCGATGACATGATTATAATGTAATTATTTTAATTTCTCCGCTCTGGTGTACAAGACAAAGTGTAGCGTGGAGAACGAGTGTCATGACACTAGATTCTAAGGCATGTAGCCTTTTTCAGAGACATGTCAGAGAGTTTTTAATAACTATTCAGTCTTTCGCCAGTTTTTCTTAGCAGAACTGCCTTCCGACCATATGATAACTTATTATAGGACTGACAATACTGACATTTTATTTTAATTGACAATTCGGAAGTGCGTGTAAAAAGTATTTGGGATCTGAATACATAGTATATTTTTGTTACAGCTCGTATAGATGGCGTCACCGGCGAAGTGGCGTTATTTGAACATCTACACTATGAAAGTTTTAAGCTAAAACATGGCGACTTCATAGACGATATTAGCAACATCCTGCACACCGCCCTCAACCAGCTGCAGGGACTTATACCTGGCACTTACGTTCTCAGGCATGAAGTAAGCATTTTGTTAACAATTTCTTAATGTTGTATTCATACGCTTAAGAAATTAAAAACACATTTTTTTTAAAACTTATAAAAGTTTGAACGCACCGTGATTCGAACCCGCTCCTCTTGGAAACAAAAAGCGGTCGAGAAGCTTGGACAGTTTCCAGTAGGCACGCGTTCGTATCCCGCTGCATTAAAGTGTTTATACGTTTTCTAAAAATGTTTTTAATAAAACATCAATTTGTTTTTGTATATGTATAATATATTTGAGGCCATCGTATACTAACATTCTGTTTCTTTAAAAAAAAAAACTTGACATTTTATAACTGTAATTTTTTTAGCACTCTATATTTGGAAGGATATTATCTATTTAGCAACCTCAAACACGTGTCCGTAACTAATTACAATCTAATACAATACTTTTCTTCTCTCTTCTTCTCCTTCTCCTTCTCTCATCCTTGCCAGGATGATCAGAATATCTAAAAAAAAAAACAACTTGATAGTAACAAAAACCTTTTTTTCATTAAAAGCCAAGTCACGGTCACAACGCCATACTGTACGTGGCGAAGTCCTCCGTGAACTCCTCGTTAGTCCTGGAGTTCGATTCCACGCAGTTAGCTGAAGCAGATGAAGCAAAAAACTTGAAGACGCCTCCAGTTTTAATACCGGTTTTGTTGCCGTTTCATAAGTGAGTGCTTTTAGCTTTTTTTGTGTTTTTAGGTAAATTTTGTATTCTTGTTTAATTAGGTAATAGATTTTTGTCTTGTGTAAGAATATTTATATGCAAATAGAAGATAGTTTATTAATGAGTAATATTAATTTCAATTCATTAAAATGGTATATAATTAGCTATTTTTTTATACTGTGACCTTTTTTTGTATTATTTTTTTGAGGATATGTCGTGTAAGTAGTGTCCAATTCTATAACAAATGTATAAGCAGATAGGCGGATTCTATTGAGGGGTATCAGATCACCTGTTTAGCTGGCATATTGCCTATGCACTTGTACTGGTATTTGTAACAATATTCGCTTTGTATTTCAAAAAAATGTGGCTTGATAAACTTATTTATCAGGAAATATAGAAAACTCTTTTAACATTTTGAAATTTTTATTGATACATTTAAGAAAATGAAAACCATCTCTATAAAAATTTGATTGCGGGTTTCTAACCCGCGCCTCTTGGAATCCGTCTAAACGCTCTGATCGCTGAGCCATACGTTCTACGTCCGGCTACGTCGAAATTGATATACGCTTATGACAACTTATTTTTGTTAGCAATATAGAAAAGTAATTGCAAAGCAAAAATGAAGCAACTAAAGAAATAAATCGAAGATTAACTTCAAACAAGAAAGTTGGCGGCAACAGTTAGATATGAATACAATAACTGTAATTACACTGTGTCAGGTTCCGCAGACAGGCGCCGTGCGCGTGGTCTGCGCAGGCGCGCCACGTGGCGCCCGCCCGGCCGTCGCGCCACGCGCCGCCGCGTCGCACGCCGCCGCGCGCGCTGCAGGTACGTGCGCACTTGCCTCGTTGGGTCACGCTCACTGTTTGCCTTTTAGGTCGAAACTCTAAACGATTACGCGCCTGACAGACACCGCGCAGCCGCAGATGCTGGATGCAGGAAGTCAAGTTTTGCATGTAGGTTTGTCGGGAAGTGCAGGGAAGCACTAAGGGAGGGTTTCTCTAAATTCATCCGAAAGCAGAAGATTTCGTAAAATTTTGCCTCTGCTGTTAGAGACTAAATTTTACGGTTGCGGGCGACAACTAGTTATCTATAAATGTGCATTCTTTTAGGAAATATTTATGGCTCGATTCCGCACGGTGCGTGGAGGCCGGAATTTCTTTGCAATTTATTTCTCTGACTGCGAATACGGGAAAAAGCGTGAAACTGTAATAATAAAAGTGTACTTTTTTAGTGTTAAAAACTACGTTATCTCTAAATGAAATTTTTAACTGCTCTCAATTGAATTACAAACTTGTAATATTTAAAACTCGTTTTTTTGTCGGTTGTATTTTTAAATATTTATTTTGATTCACCTGCGTCTGTCTATGTATTTATCAATGTGAGAAAATCCTGCAACTCTAAATCATTTCTTGTCTTCTGATTTGCTTGACAATTTCCACGCGTTTCCAGTATCCATATGAATGCCAGGAACTAACTATAATAGTCTAAGCGTGTTTCTTTTTTAGTTTCTTGAACTGTTATTGTGGATAGTTGAAGAAATATGATTATGGTTTCAAATCCAGATAATAGAGACTCCAAGGTCCGGTCAGATAGAGCGCGGTATTTAGTTTTTATGTGTTTTCAAATAAGATTTTTGATGCAATTTTTGCAAGTTAGCATTGCATTGGTGCCTTTGGTACTTGCATAAAAAATAAATGTATATAATTTTATAGCAGCTTTACTTGTTTATGAATAAATTTCAGTGTATCTAAATTATTATTTATATTATTGAATAAAAGTAGCGTTGTGTAGCGTTATACATATCAATATAGTGTTATAGTTTTTTTGTTTATAATTTCATGCTCTATTTGGCTATTCGTGGAGTATTTTTGGCATGCCAAATGGATGAGTTCCGCAACTCAACACGCAATGTCTTGGATTCGGGCGAAAAGTTATAATTATGTCGGAAAAAGTTGAAAACTATTAGTCCATTGACATTTTTAAAAATGGTTGTAAACGACGCAACTAAAATATTTCTTAAATAGTAGCCTTTCGAAAAAGATTTTGTAAACCGTAACAAATTACTTCTTTCACGGAGATATTCATTATAAAAAACAACTCGGTACGAAATATGTCAAAAAAATGCGGATTTAAGTTGATGAAGTTCACTCATAAACGTCGTTAATGGAAGTGTCCGAAATGCGACGTGCCTTCTACGTCGGTTAATGTTTTCGTCTGTTTAAAATTTTAACATATTTATATATATATATATATTGCAACAATTGTTGAATTGTACTTTTTTAATGTGATGGGTCTGCGTAAAACAGGGGTGCGCAAGACAAGCCGCGGTCCGTCTAATAATTTGATGGGGCCCGCCAAGCCTTTATATTCATACTTTAAATATTATACCGCTAAAATAGTCCTACTAAATTAATCCAACAAGCAATATGATTGCGGGGTACATATTGGTTTTTTATTCTTTTCATATTTTTTTAATGTAATCTACTTTTTTCACGATTCGTGTTTTTTTTTAATGTAATGTTTATAATATGAATACAATTTTAAATACAATTAAGGATAAGACATATTTAGAAAACGTATAAAAATTTGAACACAGCGGGATTTGAAACCGCGCCTCTTGAAAACCTTGAACCCGGTTTTCAAGTAGCGCGGGTTCAAATCCCGCTGCGTTCAAATTTTTATACGTTTTCTAAATTTATCTTTTTCAATTTCCTCAGTGTGGAAATAACACTTTAAAAAATGAAATTTAAAAAAATACAATTAAGAAGTGTGATTATGGCCCGCAAAAAAAAAATCAAAATATGAATGGCCCACTTGCTAAAAAATTTTGCTAGTACCTGATGTAAAATGTTTAAACTTTTACATTGAGCTATCATTGCAATATTAAAGTAGCCAAAAGAAATATTAAAGTCGTTGTCAGATAAGAATCTTATTATGACAAATTTTAGATTTTTGTCTGTTTCAATCCAGAAAAAAATTGTTTTACAATTCTCCAATTTTAATGCAATAACAAAAAAATAAGTGCCAACTGAAACCTCTTTTGAAAATGTATATAATTATACAAAAAATACAATTTGTTTGTTTGTCAATAAAGTAGCTTCTTTTTTATGGTAAGTCAATTTCGCTTTACCATTTCAACATTTAAAAAAGATCAAGACACAATCATGCATACAAACTTAAAATATAGTCAAATGCGTTCTGTCCAATAGCTGGAGGTGGAGCAAGGCGGCGCGAGCGGCCAGGTTGGAGAACCCGCGACCATTTTATACTTAAATGACGTAAAGTATTCAAAAATTAGGGCTTCAACTGCGTATCGAACCCGCACTCACTGTGGTGCAATCCCCTTATTAATGTATAGGTTAGGATGCGTGAAAATGGTCTTAGCATAGGTTTCTTTTTAAATTTTATTTTATCTGTGGTAAATTGTGACCAGATAAAAATTAACTTGTAAACAAATGAATAAATGAGAATTGGACTATTAGCAGCCATATTTATTTCTCGTTTAAACCGAAATTCATATTATTAATTTTGTGTTTGACCATTTTGACATTATTATTTTAACAGACTGACTTAACTGACAATATGCGAAGTAACCTGTATAACTTGTTTACTATACGTTAGATGAAGCCCTAATATTGTACATATTATATTAAATACACATTTCATACAAAAATATTGTTAATTTGGCAATATATTATGTTTTGATATTAATCAAAAACAGCTGATCGGATTCACTTGAAAACTACTGAACGAGACTCAAAAGCTACTGAACTACGTAGTAAAATGTTCTTCTGTCTTTATACCTAGATAAAATTACTTTTAGAAAACATTTTTTTAAATATATATTTTTTTAATGTCTTAAATGTATAAAAAATATACATATTTATTTTGGTTAAAGGTCGCTGGTTCGAGTCCGCTTCAGGTAAAAATGTAATGGCGGAGGAATTATTATTTTAAATATGTCAAATTATTTAAAATTGATTTCACTCTCCGCTTTGGAAATAGCGTGAAATTAGATATGATTGTATTACTTGATTTTTTTGTCTTTTAAATAGAATATTTGGTATTTATAATAGTTTGTTATAGTTATATTTTATATTTAATATAATATACAATTTAAATAGATTAGTTATATAACGTAAAAAAATAATATATATCAAAATAATTTTATTTACTAATTCTCCAAAACCTTGTTACAGTGGCCTAAAAAGAAGAAAAAGAAGAAGAAGAAGAATTAAACTTTAAAATAAAACAAACAACATAACATAATGTGTTTTATTTAAACATATTGTTTTTACAATAAATATATCATTAATATGTAATAAGCACCTATTTGCAAGTTATTAAATTATATGTACTCCAGTGTTACGCCGCTTCATCGAAATAGCCGTCTAACTGTGCCGCGATCTGGAAATGAGAATAGACTTGTTAATTTACCTTACTAACGCATTTTCTATCCGTAAATCCGTGTCATGAGCGGGTGACGCTTAGTATAAGTTTGGGGGAATTGGAGAATGAGAATGGCAAGCAAAAGAGAGGCAAGATAGAGTAGGCTAGTATAAGTGTAGTCGAGGCAATCAATAGGCAAACGGGTAAAATAGGGGATGTGGGATGGAGAACAGAAGGAACCGCACCTGCACGGGCGTGTACTTGAGGTACTTGTCGGGGTTCTTGGAGAAGGGCGCGGCGGACGCGCGCGCGTGCAGCGCGTGGTAGCGCGGCAGCAGCGCCTGCTTGTTGGCGCGCTTCAGCGCCTCGCGCGCCTCCGCGTCCGGCACGCTGTAGCCGCGCTGCAGCCGCGTGGCCTCCTCCCACTCGCGGTTGAAGGCCTGCCAAAGCGTCCGCGTGAAAGCGTCCTGTTCCTTTGTGTACGTCGCACGAGAATGCTGAGTATGCACGTTTAGTACTAACCGACAACTTGTCCTTCAACATCTGCCGGTCCTTGTCCCGCAGCTTGGCGGGCAGCGGCTCCTCTAGCGTGAGGTGCGACAGCAGCTTGTTCCAGCTGAAATATCGCAAAAGATATATCAATGTAAAGTAGCTTCAAGGTATTCAGAGCGAACCTAGTGTCAAAATACTCAATTTTCCACTATACGCACCTGAAATCAAGACATGCGTGTTAAATGGCGAAACTCAACGCGTTAAACAGATATCTCTTAATGATTAAAATGTAATAATTCCGATTAGCGATCGAACCGACATCCAATTACAACAAGTATACAGTTAGCCACTGTCTCACTGCTCCACGAGAACATCATATATTTAAATAATTTTATTTACATATGGCAATAATCAATGCACACACACTCAAGTACTTTTACGTATAGAAAGAAAAACAAGCAAAATAAATATCTACATAATATATATATAGACATTTATTTTGCTTGTTTCATTTTATTTATTTAAAATATTTTAATTTTAAACATTCTCTCTTGCCAAACGATTGTTTGTAGATTAATCTTTAGGTAGCAATAATTTGTAAAAATCTCTACAGAGAGTTTAACAACAAAAATATGTTGTAATTAACGTATGACAATTTCAACGTAGCCGGATGTAGAACGCATGGCTTAGCGGTCAGAGCGTTTGGACGGTTTCCAAGAGGCGCGGGTTCGAAACCCACAGCGTTCAAACTTATGCATTTTCTATAAATGTTTTGCAAAATAAATACCTCTGCAGATAAGCATTCTTATAGTCTTGTATCATATCGCGGTAGTTCTTCTCGCAGTCGGGTTCCGCCAGCGACAGCACGTCCAGCAACGAACTACGCTGAAGACCCTATCGACATTTTAAAGAATATATATTACATATACTTGACCGCGTGAACTATAGTTGGTTTGTATTTTCGGCGATATTTTCGTAAAACAGTAAAATAAGTAAATTAAAAAAAAAATGCGAGAAAGAAAAGTAGCCGTTCCGAAGACATAAAATTTCATCCCAATCGATTAAGCCGTGGTGACGTCACAGACAGATAGACACAGTTACTTTCGCATTAATAATATGAATATGGTATGGTATCTGTTTAAGAAATCTCGGGTTTAATTGATCCTGATCTTTCGTAAGGCTTTCGTAGAGGGCCTAGGATCCATCTCTAAGAAACCACATTAAAAAAACTATTTCTTTATTTATGCTAGCTATGCTTCGGTATCAATATTATTAGATACTAGTCTACTAATATTGATACCGAAGAGGATGTGTTACCAACCCCAAGAAAATACATAATATGAAAATGTGAAATGAATGTGAAACAATTTTTTTCACCTAATCGGTCAAAAAAATTACTATTAATATACAGAATTTTATACAAATATAAAAAGAAATGTAAACATACTTGTAATAAGTACAGCGTATTGTTGAGCAGGAATATGGCTTTGAGCGCGTCCGGGTACTGCTCGCTCTTGTTGCGCAGCGTCAGGTTCAGCTGCGCCAGCACCTTGCCTGACGGTTTTGAATCAAATATTAAAATAATTTTTAATAATAACTTATTAACATTTTTAAATTTCAATAATAAGTTAATTTTAAATATATACGTCATAGAAATATTCAATGAATTAGGGTTAAGGATTTTTAACATTTTTAAACGATTACTTATATACTTAGGAAATTAAAAGACATCTTGGATTTCCATGATTTCGAAGAGTGTAAACGGATATGGGAGTTAGTACATATGTCGTGGTCGTATCATAGAATTGACGATTTCATGAAGTAGCCGCACGTTGAGTTGAACAAACCATCAAGCGATCAGGTTAACATTGATCTGGTCAACCATCATGAGCTAGCCGAACGACCATTAAGCATGTCATGAAATGCGGCCATTTCAAGATATTGTCGACGATTGCATACGATATGACCACGACATACACATGTATATGTACAAGCATGTGTGTGTGTGTGCGTGTGTGTGTACGTGTGTGTGTACGTACGCATGTACAAGGCCAGCATGAGCGCGTGGCGGTCTTGCACGTTGGGCAGCTGCGCCGCCGCACGCGCGTACCACGCCTCCGTCGCCAGCGCGGGGCCTTTGGACGATCACACCACATTCATCGAAATATGTAACGGTTGTTTATAAGTAAACAATGTTAATTAATTGACATTTATAATATTCAAACTATTAATTGATATATTTGTTAACATAAAAAACTTACTGTGTCTGTTTCTATATCAAATTATAACTAAAACATGCATTATAATTACACTGCATTACATATTTTAAATAACGAAAACAAGAAGCCATTATTAAGCTATGTTGATAACGACTGTAGTACGTAATAAAATGCATAGTAAACAGTATAAAGGGCATGGTGGGCAAATAGAACAGAGGCGTGCGTACCGACGACGTGCGCGCGGTCGGCCAGCGCGTGGCAGTACGCAAGCGCGGCCGCGGCCAGCTGGTGCACCGTGCCGTCCACCGCCCCCGCCGCGCCGTCCCCGCGCACGCCCTCCACCCACTCCTCCAGCGAGCGCACGCACTGCGACGGACATTAGTGGGCGTTAATATATTACATGATATAATCGGCTCTGATCAAGCAGTTGCGTGTATATTTGAAAAATTCTTTGCCTATATTCCAGTCTGTACAACTAAAACACATATCTTCCACAGCCGTCGCCGAATCATTACTTAAGATATTGAAACCAGCAAGCAGTAGAGAAATTGACATTAAAATCCCTAGATATCAAAAAATATCAAAATTCAGATCTATGGGGTATTTCTGTCAAACTTATTACTTGTATAATATACGCTATTACTCCTCACCTCGCTACTATATTTAATAATTGTATATTTTATATGGTGTGTCATACCCATATTTAAATCGCATAGTACATAGCACAATAATTTTCGACCTATATCGGTGCTACCCTCACTTAGTAAAATTTTCTAAAAAATTATCTTAAATCAAATATTCCTGCATTCTTCATTCGATCTTAATAATCTAATTCAAGACAAACAGTATGGCTTCACTAAAGGTCGCTTTACTACCGACGCTGATATCGGACTCTTAAAGAGGATTTATCAGCCTGTGACTTGTCTAAGGCATTTGATTGCGTTTAGCACTCAACATTGCTCAGGAAACTACACTATTATGGTATAAGAGGACGTGCACTCGACCTTCTCACCTCTTATTTAATTAACAGGGTTCAGAGGATTGATGTGAATGGCAAGAAATCTCCTGGGTCATTAGTCAAAATGGGGTCTCCCACAGGGGTCCATACTCGGTCCTTTCCTCTTTTTAATATATATAAATGATTTACCATATGAGATAATATTGTTTGCTGATAATACTTCATTGTTTTAAAAATAAAAAGAGGGCAAAACGTTTATGACGATGTAAACAATGCTCTTTCGAAAATAGTACATTTATTTAGTGCTATTAATTTCCTATTGAATAGCAAAAAAACGAAATGTATCATTTTCAAAAGACCAAATATGAAAATTGTTAAAGCCGATGTACTCTTGAATGGTGAAGTCGTGGATCCTGTTGATTCTACGGTATTTCTCGGTATCACCATTGACTCCAAATTACAGTGGGGAACTTATATTGATGAATTGGCGAATAGACTTAGCTCAGTAGACTTCACAGTTAAAAAAATTAGATTAATAACTGACGTGGAAACGGCTCGCCTTGTTTACTTTAGTTACTTTCATAGTATCATATCCTATGGCATTATTCTTTGGGGTAATGCAGCCGCAATCAATTCGATTTTTGACTTGCATTCGTGCAATCTATAACTTAGGCCTGAAATAATCCTTAGGGCATAAATTTAAGGAAACAAATATATTGACAGTTGCGTCTCAATATATATTTAATAATATAATGCATGTAAAGAAAAATACTAATGAATTTACCAAAATCGGTGATGTACATAATATATAGAAATAGGCTTAAACTTACCGCGTAACTCGATTGTGTAGAACTCGTAATTATTTTATGGGACAATGTGTACGCTTTTACAATAGGATCCCAGAAAACGTTCGAATATGCTCTATATCACAATTTAAAAAAGTTGTGAAAAGACGTTTGTGTGTTAAAGGTTATTACTTAATTAACGATTTTATAATTGATCACACGCCTTGGGAATGAAATGCTCGCTCCAGACTATTTCAAGAGAATTTGACTTTATAGTTTATTATCTTTGTGACGCGGGTATGTATGTCAGCGGTGACTCACGTGGTGCGTGCAGGCGTTGACGATGGCGGCGTAGGGCGCGGGCGAGGCGGGGTGCATCGCGCGCTGCACGTCGGGCTGCAGGCGCTGCAGCCGCGCCGCCAGCGCCCACGCCGCCGCCGCCCCCGCGCCGCAGCGCGCCGCCGTGCGCCGCGCACGCGCGCACACGCGCTCCACCTCCGACGCTGCGATGGGATCGGTTCTTCACAAAACGAATTCAACCAATGAATACTCTAACTCCAAACGAATGTCTACGCACCGAGCAGCGCCAGGCAGTCCCGGAGCAGCGCGGCCAGCAGCTGCGCGAGGCGCGGCAGCGGCACTAGGCCGAGCGCGTGGCGCTGCTCGCGCCGCGCCAGACGCGCCAGCGCGGCCGCCAGCGAGCCCGCGGCCTCCGCCTCGCGCTCGTCCGCCGCGCTGCCGCACTCCTCCGCCACGTCTGCGGGCAGGCAAGGCCTTCTTAGCTTTTCATTGAGAAATTCCTTAGATAGAAAAACGATAAAAACGAATATTTGAAAACAATGTTTTTTTTTATTAATAATACTTACAGGAATCGTTGATGGAGCGTCTGGGGCCGATGGCGAGTCCGGTGGACTGTTCCAGCGTTTGAGACGCCTTCATCATTATGTTGATTGCTCGTTTCTCCAATCTATGTGTAATATTATACATAGATCACAAGTATAGACCAGTAACACAAAACCCTGTTCTTCATTTTGATCAAGAGAATTTGATGAAACTTAATGCCGCACTTTATCTAACGAGATTTTTACGTAATTCGGGGTTATTTTACCCCATCCCATCAAAGACCAAAAAGTGCTGCTATAGTAATTATTACGAATCAAATAATTAAATGTCTATTTAAAGAAGTGAATACTCACACTTTTTGTATCTTACTAGTTCTTCGTTGAGTGCTGTCGGTGCGGTGTAACATGTTTTTACTTCTCTGAAAGTTATACACGATAAATATAACATGAATTATATTAATAGATCACTGTTAATAAATAATAAAATATAAAGAAAAAGTGGTGTCATTATAACAATTTTTAAAAACAACAAAGTGGTCAACTCGCTGTATCACCATAATATATATCATATGCTTCAGGAGTTTGATATATAAATATATTTGTTAAAAAAAGACATTTAGAAAAACTATAAAAATATTGAACGCCGCGGGATTTGAATTTGCGCCTCTTGAAAACAGTTCAAGCGCTCTGACCGCTATGTTATGCGTTCTACATCCAACTGCGTCTAAATTATAAATATTTAAAAAAAAAAGACATTAAGAAGGGTTTTCAAGAGGCGCGGTTTCAAATCCCGCTGCGTTGAAAATTTTTATACGTTTATTCCAAATATGTCTTTCTCAATTTCCTAAGTGTGCGAATAAGACTTTAAAGAATGTTAAAAAATATATATTTATTTTTAATATTTTCACCCATATCACGTATGGTGACGGAATCTTTTGCCACGTTTTGTCTAGCAAAACAATTTAAGTAAAACCTCTCTGTGCCGGAAAGGGGAAATCGGAAGTAAAGATGGTTTTTAGTTAAAAGCGAAATTACCATGAGCGGCGAAGCGCCCATCGAGCGCGAGCGCAAGTAGTCCTTGAAGGCCACGAGCGAGGCGAGCGCGGCGGGCGCGCGCGTGGCCAGTAGCGCGGCGACGGGCGCGCGCCCCGCGTCGCTGAGCCACGCCGCCGCCGCGCGCATGCTCTCCAGCGCCGCGCTGGACGAGCTGCCGTCGCTCACGCTCACGCTCACGCTGTCCACGCTTGAATCTGCGGAGAATCATCGTACATTTTGTGTTTAGTTCATTTCAATCAATTCGTAGATATTAAGTAACAGCTTAAATTTTGCTATAAACAACTTTTTTTATGAAATTGACTGAAACTTCAATTACTTATAGCTGATTTAAATCAATTTTAGTGTTTAAACTAGAACCTTACTTACACTCAATATAGGTTTTAATTTTTTTTTTGTATAATATGTTTTTTTATTTTTATTACCACTACTTACCTTCTTCTAAAGCAATCATATCCATTAAAGCTGTTGGGGACAACGGCCTAGTATTACGACTTAAAAGTTCTTCAAAAGCACTCTCCAATTTTAGCACACCAGTATTGTATAATTGATTCTAAAAATATAGTTTAAGGTTACACTAATACACTTGCAATTTCAATACATTTAAACATTTATGAAAATGTGTAAACTCAGGATGGCTGCATTGTGTGGTGAAAAACTATTACTTGTATTTTAAAATATATCAAATATACTCATTTCTTTACAGCCTTTATAGCATAGCAGGGTAGTCAGAAAGAACCTAGACATGCCGTTTTCCACTGTTCTTAACCGTAGAAGAGAAATGATAATAATTAAAATAACTCTGTTAAGTAATAATAAGTATCTTAAGTAATAATAATAAAATAAGTCTGCAATAACAATAATTAAAATAAGCTTTGTTTAAATTTCAATATTGTATTTGCATATGCAATAGTTTTGGTACAGTTACAGAGCTACATAACATCTGTATTCAAAATATATTTATTTTTTGATAATCTTATTCTATTTACATAATATCTTAGCAGATAAACATCAGGAAATTTGTTTCTTAGTTTTCTAGTAATAAAACTATAATTGTATAAAAAAAACTTGGTTCAAATGAACCATTTATATTTAAAATTATGTATAATATAAAAATACTTACAATATTTTCCAATTCAACACTTTGAGGGTTGTTCTTGTTGAAATAATTTTGTGCTTCTGCCAATTTATCAAGAGCCTTTAAAAATAAAATGTCAAATTTAAAATATTACAAATATATGTATTTAAAAATAGTGTTTCTAGTAATATAACAAACCTCTAAATATATGTTTAAAGATTCAGTGGTCCCTGTGTGAGGTCCAGCTTGAATAAGTTCTGCCAGCTCTCTGGTTACCATGTAATAATTAATTACATGGTCTAAAGCTGTTGCTGTTCCTTCCATATCTAGAATGCATAAAAAACATTTAAAAAATTATTACTTATTCAGAAATCTCTCACATATTAAAGTAAGCCTAGATACTTGATTAGAACTCCATTCTCCAGTTATCTAAATAATGATATTTCTCATTATTTCCTATTAAGAAGAAATATTTCTCAGAGAGATTTCTCAATAAGAAAAAGTTTACTTACTGTGATGAATTTGCTGAAGTCTAGCAGTATCACCATATAAAGGCAGAACTGCAGTCTCTAACTGCTGGAGCCTTTGCTCACAAGCACCCAAAACATTGCACACATCATTAGCAAGCGATGAACTTTTCTTTGCTGCAGCCTTTAACTCTTGGATGTTCGTAATTTCCTAATGAATTAAACAGATTACGCCCCCGAATTACACAATAGTATTATTTAACTCACGATTAGAACAGTACTTAACTTAGAATAATAAGGCATTAGAAAAACAAAAATATAAATGAGTCTTAAATATCTTTAAAAATAAGGAGAAAATTTACCCTCTTTAGCTTCATTTCGATTTCGAATTTCTTTTCTACAGCATACATTATGTAAAGCTTTTATAGAGAGAATAAATTATTTTATAGAATTATATAAATCTAGCGTACATTTATAATGTAACACTTATGTTAAACTAGCACATAATACTTATTTATTTCAATGAAATGTATGAAAACAAACTGCAAATTTCTTTTTATTTGCCTTCTGTCATTTCTAATATGACAAGACAAATTGCCATAATAAACATATCTAGCGTTGATATATATAGTACTGTTTTTTTTTTGTTAAAAATAAATATTTTTTAAAAAATATAAAATATAAACGAGTGCAAGGGAAGCGTTAATTGAAAACTAAAAACAAATTAGATATTAGAGGTTTTGTAACATTTTCCTTTTAGGAATTCTAAATTGTTTATTTACTTTATATTTTTTATAAGTTGTAAAGCAAGCTAGCCAGTACTTAGTAACTCATACAAGTATCCGATGTCATTTGTGGTGACGTGACGTACAACGTCGAGACGTGGCTGACGTCCGCTGCTTTTACTTGTCAAGTTGTCATTTTTCGTGGACTCGTTTAGGTGAAAATTGCGGCGTTGTTATTTGTGAGACAAGTATTCAATACATCGCTATATTTCTATGCCAGTGAATTGTAATTAATTAACAGTGTGTATTTGTGGATTTTATTTAAATATCTATATAATATACTGCATGTACCCTCAGTTTAAAAATAACTAAAATAATAAAATTTTCAGAAAATGGACCAAATCGCTAAGTTTGTGGAGCCTGGAAAGCAATTCGCCAAGGACTCTATCAGATTAGTAAGAAGATGCACGAAACCAGACAGAAAGGGTAAGTTTCTTTTTATATTTAGTCTACCAGGATTCTTCTGGAAAAGAGTCTTATTAGATTGACGAATTATATTGTTTGCTATCTCATGACAAAGACCTAATTTATAAGGTACAATGATAAAACTTTGTAAAACAAGACTTAATAAATGAAAATATACTTTTCATTTATAAAAATGTATAAATGTATGAGAAAATATAGATGCTTAAATATAATGGCTATAACAGCTGTCTTAGCTCTAACTGGCTGCAATTCAATAATAATACTCTAATTAATTCTATCTGACTGAATGTTACTTTCTAAAAATATTTGTAAACTTAATGCATTTCATTGTAAATCAAAAGATTTTTAAAATACTTGTACATATAATTATTAAAGAAAATAAATTTAGTGAAGGGAACTTATAACTGTTAATAATTTTTTTTTTTAAGTTCTGTCTTTTGATTTCAGAATTCCAGAAGATTGCAATCGCCACAGCCATAGGTTTCTGCATCATGGGTTTCATTGGCTTCTTCGTCAAACTCATACACATTCCAATCAACAACATAATTGTCGGATCTTAAAACTAGGCTAGTGTAGTTATATGTGTTATCTATAAGCTCCCCAATATCTAATTTAATTCTCACTTTCATCTTTCAACAAATTTTATTTGAATAAATTATTTTTATTTCTAACTGTTGTTTTGATATAACTTTAAAATATAGTTTTAAATGCACATCTATATGTATATATATAATTAAAATGTGAAGAAAAAACTTAGTACCCTTTTAATTTGGCGTAGTTAAAAATTGTATGGAGAAGTAGTGAATATTAGAAGTTATCCTGAAATTTTAAAGTCTCAAACCTATCATACCAGAGATCTAGAATCCAGGGCAGTATGTGACTTAAAAATTTGTTGGTGGTACTTTGATATATAATAATTGTATCAACTCACAAACAAATGCCACCTCAGTCTACTTGTGACCACATGGGTTTTCTAAATTGTATTTTTGAATACATACCATAAATATACTCAATAATCTTGTTAAAATAGTTTCAATTCAAACTTTTATGCTGTACACCTTTTAAGCCTGGTCAGGCTTTAGTGTATAATTGATTTTGAAGAGTAGAACACCTGATGTAGAACCATAATGGACCACTAAACTATAACAAATAAGGAAGGAAATAGCAAATAAATAAAACTTGTTCAGCATGATGAAAATGACACATAAAAATTAAAGATCTGGAACATCTGATGAAGGATCATATAAGCCCAGCTAAACTAAAACTGTTCAATGTGATAGGCATTTTCCAATGTCATATAACAATTAAAGATTGGAATATCTGACGAAGAAGGGGTAGCATCTGAATGCAAACACAATTTTGATAATTCCCACTTGATGGAATGGTTATATTTATATTGTTTCCATTTTTTGTCTCTAGTAAGAAATAGTTGGGCGTGTAATTTCGGCCCTTATTCACCAATTTGGGCGGAAAGGAAAGCTCAAAGTATATTGTAATATATTTTGTAATGACTATTGTAAGCGTAATTCACGATTGTAATTGTCTAAAACATTTAATGTGTAAGTTCAAAAGACAAGAAAGTTACGACCCTTTATGAATTACTATAATTTTTGGCACAAGTTTAAATTTTAACAGTATTTTGTTTAACTAGTAACTTTCTGAGCCATTTAAAACGCAAACAAAATAGCACGAGTAGCGATGCCAAGCGGTTGAATTAAAAGAGACGTGTAAGTGTGGAACCATACTGAAGTCTCTAGGACTTTATATACAATTCAAAATTATGTATAAATGTTATACAGACTACAGACTGTAAATATTTCATTTCAAAAATTTCGTCATTCAAATAAACTGTCATTACACGTTGACGTCGTTATTAAAAAATAAAATAAAACTCAAATAAAAGTAACAAAAACTTTATTTCAATAAAAAAAATCTTAACAGTACAATCGTAAGCTACATTACATATACATTAGCTAGACTTCTCCACGACGTGTATGTAGTACGCGGGGTTCTGCGCCGCGTGCAACGGCTGGAAGTCCGCGTAAATGCGGTGCTGCGCGGCGCCGCCGAAGGCCTCGTGTAGCATGCGCGTGAAGCTGTCCAGGCGATGCGGGTAGTAGCAGAGACGGAACTCGCTGGAGAAAGGTATTGCGATTATTATCTTTAGGGCTTCGTGATGCGATTTTTCTCAACGCAATATTCCAGTTACACTGTGGCCCCGTACCCGCTGACGTTGTATATATGTTTATTTGATATATGATTTTAAAAATGGCAACTGAAAGACTTATATTAGAGAGGAATATCCAGATGGAATGTCTTTCCTTTACCAATCTAGGATGTTCCGTGTTGAATAACCGAAGTCAATGCAATGTTTGTATTACCAGAGCAAAAAATTAAGTTTTTATTTTCTATTTTAAATTGCTATAAGGGTATTTTATATTTATTCTAGAGTTATTGCCTATATCGAAAATCAAGAGAACCTTATGCCAAACAGAGGTGACTGAAAATAATAAATATTATACGAACGAACTATACGAACAAAACCTTAAATTAGACTAAAGAAAACAGTCATTGTCAATGATATCCAAGAGAAACTAATTTTAGTAGACTAAATTAACAAAATTCCCATAAATACCATTTTAATATATGTATGTACTTACATAAATATCTAAATAAAAAAAAACCATTTCAATAAATGATTTAAAATATATGTAAATATTAGACATTTGCAACCATTATGTTATAGTTAGCCTACCTCTTCTCAGTAGCGGCTTCTTCGTCGTTCGCTTCTATACAGTAGTCGAGAGCGACCAGCTCGGGCTTCCCGCGCACTACGAGCACTGACGTTTTGATGTCCACTGGATATTTGCACTGGAAATACAATTCATATTTTTATTTTATTTAGCTGCATATAATATAACTTTATATGCAGCTAAATAAATGTGTGTTATGTGTGTTAAAAAATCTTCTATATCACAATTTAAAAAAGTTGTAATAATAACGTTTAACGTTTCATAAATAACGATAAGTGATAAAGTGAAGCCTTGGGAATGAAATGCTCGCTCCTGTCTATTTCGAAGGTATCATTGTCACTAATAAATGTATAAAATAATCATTTGAAAAAAAAACAATTCCCGGTGAGTTCGTCTCAGATCTGAGGCATTAACTTAATAAACCGTTGTTAATATGATTGACGTTACAAAAATTAAGCATGTAATTTTTTGAATAAAATTATATGACTTCGACTTTGTATGTTTTCGGTCAGCTTTACACTATTCCGCGCTTAGCAAGGTAGGCAGAGAGAACCCAGTGTCGGGACTCGCCATTTGAACCCATGAATAATATACAAACGTAATTTGGTGTTGTCAAGTACTGCGGGGCTAAAAGGTCTAAATAAGACATATTGCTCTTTTTATTTTAAAGTAATAATGTTCATTGAATTGAAATATTTTTGTTTAAGCGTGATGGTTGTGGGGTCGATGTCCGCTTGAGTAATGTTTACTCGGTTTATTTGAATGAATTATACGAATACTCAACATTTTACACCTTAAAGCGGAGAAAAAAAAAACCACAGATTATTGTAGGTTTTTATATTTTTCTATTGTTTTTTTCTGCCTAACAATGAAAATCAACGATATATTTGACAATTTGAAAAATATAAAAGTAGATTTAAAATGACATACAAAACTTGCATATATATATACTTAAATATGAAGTCACTCATAACATGTTTTTAATAAATTAGAATCGAACGATAACAAAAAGTCTCGAACGAAAAGATGTTATCTTGTACAGAACAAATATTATTTAATATTAATACAAGATAAGTTGTTATTACTTTCAGACATCATATCTGTAAACATGCGATAATAGAATTTTGTATTCTAGCATTTTGTTAATACACGTGGTTTAATTAGGAAAGTAATACAAGTTATGTGTAAATTATTATTTGATTAATTTTAAAAATCATATTAAACCGTCTATGAGGCCATCGTGGCGCTGTGGAATAGTGTATGTCTAAACGCGATTGGTTGTGGATTCGTTTTTCACTCGGCGGAATAATATTTAATTTATTAATACGCAATATCTGGAATTCTGGCGAGCAGCTACAATACAATAAAGAAGATTTTATAAATATTAAGGCTTGGTCTTTTATCTTAAAGTATAGGACATATTTTCACATTACCGTAAATATAAAGTAAAGCTATTATTTATTCAAATAAACGCAACGGATTTAGTGGAACCGAATATTTTTAAAACTTCTTATAATCCAAGTTATAATATTTTTTAGCCAATATCTATGCATAAATGCCTTAAATACTTCACACTATGATATAATACTATCATTTACGATTACCGATGGATAACTAATTTAACTAATATAAAAAAAAATGAAGGCATTACATTATTGTTACGAGGCTATCTTTTGTGATTACGTTCATTAAGTTCCTCGTTGCTATCAAGCAACGGGTTCAAATCTCAATAGGATATACAAAAAATATATTAAAAACATCGATACCACTCCACTCTAGTAAGCTAGCTTCTAGTAAAATTTAGAAAAACCATACAAATAAGGAGTAAAAAAAACTACTTACATTATAATAAATGGAGTGTCCAGGCGTAGCTCCACTGTTTATCATAGCGTCGTAATTCCTATGGTCGATGAACAAGAGACCACCAGGTTTCAGCATTTTTGCGAAATTTTTTAAGCACATTCTCTGTGTCCTCTGATCTTCGAATTCATCTAGTAAATGAGCAAACGAATTTCCAAGGCAAATAACTGCGTCAAAAGACGCACCAGACTGGAATGAGTTCACATCTTGTGGTAAAGTTTCCCAGCTAGCTTCTTCTATCACTGAAACAATTATTAGTATTTTGTTTATTCTATTTTCTTAAAAATGTTAATTATCGGCATCGTGGCGTAACCACGACAGGGAAATGATTAATTAAATAATTTTCATTTTGTCGGTCTGGTAAGACAAAACACTCGACAACTTTATTAGTAATAAAATTCAAATAATTATATTACTTTAAAAACATATCCACCACATACCCCATTCGTCGTATCTATCATCTTTCCTCTTTTCCCATCTCGCTTTTAAAGCGTGTTTCAACATTTTGTCCGAAGCATCTATAGATACTACCTTGAAGCCTTCGTCAAGCAACATCATTGAATCAATACTGAAATAAAGCAAATATCACAATTTTATTTTTTATTTATTTTTACATTCTTCTATAATATTCGCTCATTAAAAGACACATGTTTTACCGCATCTCCTTTCATATGAGCGTACTATACTACACCCTACACCCTTACTGTACTTCTGTATCTCTTTTGCGTAGTTTCGACCTCGTTTTAGGTATTAGAAAATTAATTAGGTAAAGAAATGAGCTCGGACAGCGGAGGCGAGCGTTAATCCACATTCTAAATGGGCCCTTTTAGCCTACACTTGGGTCGCAAATTTCAGACGTGTACAGACGGATACACACCCGCACGGTGAATATATAGAATGCTAAGAAGTTTCTTGTCTTTTTATTCCGTTTCCATAGAAATCTTAGTTCGTACATGCCCAATTATTGTAGTAGCCGCCCAGTAGTTTCTGTTGTGAGTTTCTCAGCCACTTAATGAATTCCCACATAACAAGGTAGTCAGAGAGAACCTAGTGTCAAGACACTCCGTTCTCCACCTATAGCCGGAAATCGAGACATTTCCCTTTTTGCCGCGCTTAGACTTACCATAACGGTGATAACATAATTTAAATATAATAATTCCTTCTAGTGGGAATCGGAACCACCACCTTCGCATATACAGTCAGATAATGTCACAAATTTTTACTCAATTTTCAATATAAATAATATAATTTAACAAGACTATAATAATTAATTGTGCTGATAAAAACATATTAAGAGTATTTAAGTGTAGATGCGATAAGTTTAAGTTCGTTTCGATAGATAAGTAGTAACGTGAGGTCAAATTCGTATCACATGTTGTTAATTACGAAAAAAACAGTAGGACGAATAATTTCACAAGATGAAGTTAATTGCTGAATTGAAATAATATTGATCAAAAGAGAAACTAAATGGAACACAATTTAGAATATTATTCCGGCCATGTTAGTCGTCCTAGTAAGGACATTAGGTGGATGCTATAAAAGTATAGTAGTTAAGTATTGTTACCGGATCCGGACACATATACAAATGCTCAAAACAAATTTTCATCAACGAAGGGCATTATTAGTTTCTCTCGTTTACTTAGAATTTCGGTCTAGACAGAAAACGCCCTGGCTTTCGGTCATTAGGTATACGGAAATGTTTTGAAAATAAAAAAATAGTTCGAAGGTTTCACACTTATTACGTACAATTCTACGCAGTTCAGTCTTTACCTTAAGGGCAAACGTAGCCAGAACCCAGAGTCTAATATCAAGGGGCCACCTGAATAGCCTGTAAACCACTACAATGCAATCTATTATAATTTGTTTTACATTTTAGTTTCCGGAATTCGGAATACCCAATGACTCTGATATGTATGTATGTGTACATATATCAATTTACAATGAAACTCACCCAGTCCCGCAAGCAACATCCAACACACTGACACAGCCATGTTTCTTCAAAAGTCCAGACAGAAAGTCTCTGTAATTTTGAGTCCTCTCGTTGCTGTCACCGATATATTTCTTCCACACTCTAGCGGCTTTGCCGTCAGCATACTGGTCTTTCACACCCTCAGACGGGATACCTTGTGACCGCGAGTGAAATACCTTGTCTGCTGACATGGTTGGCTACAAATGAAGAAGAATTTGAATGAACGCACTATTAATATAAAAAGTTGGTACGGTCCAATGTCAATGTATGCTGTAACCGATATTTAGCGTTAGTGAAAACAAAACAAATATATTTGCTGGGTGAAGGAACCCAGTCGCTAAAAAGGTTTTATAATAAATATAAACATTGCACTGTCAGATTGAATATCTAACTAATGAATTATTGTACGCATTTAAGCAATATTTAATTTTCCAAACTTCTAGTATTAAATTTACTACTTATATTTGAGTGATTGAACAAGTTTACTAAATATTATACTCTAAATTTAAGTAACTTTTTCTCCACGCTCTTTTATCTCCACGTATCTTTCACGTTTCGCAGGATATTCTATAATATATCCGCATTATAAAATATAATATAAATAAAATATCAACTTGAACTTATTCTACACTGGGTTTTATTCATTTAATTTATTACACTCTATAATATTGTTAGGGATTCCTTTAGATGATTCCCTAATGTATTCCACGAAATATTAGCATCAATTTTGAATACAAATTATTAAAATTATATTGTATTTTATGATTACATACTCAATAGTACGGCCATTAAATCGACTTCTGCTCGTCTAGACAGAACGGGAGGAGCCTACGATATTTAAACTGCAATGCGGTTACCTTAGTATTATTTTTATTATAAGCTTTTCCTCTTCTTTTTCCCTTGTCAAGTACATTATGTACTTGCTAGAATATGTATCAAATAGTTTTCATAACATTAAAGTAAAATTCACGCGTATCTATTATCTTAATTACAAAAAGCTTATAAAACTTTTGTTTTTTTTAAACGAATTGTCCAAAAACTATATGTACAAGTCTGGATTTTGGACTCTTCCGAGAAATGAGTTTGTAATGACGTTAGGAAAAAAGTAATTGCTTTGCAGAACTACGTAACCATCGTCTGCATTTATAATTTTTTTTTACACAATGTTTACATTTAATGACCACATTTATTTCTAATATGTTTTTAAAATTAATAAAAAATAATCATCTCAAATGTCAATAAGTATGTTTTTAATTTTATTAAATATTCCAATACTTACATATATGTCTACGGAAATATATCAATAAATGCATATTTAATAAATAAAAATATTTATAATACATTAAAAAAAAAAATTAAAACAATCAGGTACCACTTCAAACATTCACCGTCACACTTTCAATATTAAAAAAAAGTCCGTGTAGATTCATAATCGCATTTAGTGATAATGTAACAGTCACTTACAAACGTATGATGCAAGACGCGAGCGTTGAGACGAGCCGCTACAGCCTCCGAGCTCGTACTGAACGAGAATTTGATGCGAACGCTATATAAAATACTTATTTGTATATTGTGCAACTTTCCCGTCTTTGCTTGTTTGGTATGTGATTATTAATTGAGAATATTATATTGTTAATAATTATTATGCTTAATGTTTTATATTTTTTAAGAACAGAGTAAAAATGCTGACTCTAGATTATAAATGAAACAGTTTAGTTTAATAGATATTTACGTTATAATATACATTTATAAGTTAAGAATGAAAATTGTATTTTCATAATAATTTACATAATCATATCTCAATATAGATACTTGTTTTAAAAAAAATACCTTTTAGAACACTGATATGAACTTACGAACTAAACCTTAGTGATTATAATACAATAATCAGTTGTCTATATGAAAAAAAAAATCGCTTTATTTTATTGCGGACAATGCGCGCACAAACGTACAATAAGATTGTCTTATATGTTAACTAATTCATCACGCCAGTCAACTGGCTCGGTATCTTGTTTTCACGTGTGATGTAATATTGTTATTCCTTACACTACACATTTTAACCGTTGATTTTAAATGAAAAATGAATTAATAGAAAAAATATATATTTATTCTCTTTTTTCCGTACATTATTTTCTTTAGAAAATGTATAAAAAAGTAATGTAGTAAACTTTGGATCATATGACGTATGCCAAAAAAAAAAAGAAAATGGCGCGAAAATCTTATTTCTTATTCGGTGATTACAATAGTAAAATCAGTGAGATAGGAACAAATAAAAATTAAAAATAATTAATTGTTACGTTACACTTATATTAATACTATAAAGAAACGCAATGAAAAATACAACCAATATAACTAACCAAAAATATAACTATTTTAAAGCTCCTAGCTTTAAAATAGTTATTCATGCTTGGTCTCCACCAACGTACTTCAGCTTCCGCTAGATAAGTGGAGCTGGAACATTTGACGCTAGAACACTTGATTCCTGTCCCAAGCACTGCTCCGAGCTTGTATTGCTACAATATGATGGAAATTCATAGAACGTTAAAGGTTTTTTATTTTTCTTATTAATATGATACATGTAAGTATAATAACGCCCAAAACCTTTTTATAGTGGATGGACTGGATTAAATTTTTATAGGTGTAAGTATATCCTTTTACACAATTGCATTGTGACAGCGTCTGAATGTAAACACGATTGGTTGTGGGTTCGAGACCACTATGTACAATGGTCATAATTTTATGTCAGATAAAAAAAGGTCGGTGAGTTCCGCCAATCAACACACAATGTCTCGATTTCTGGCGGAAAGTGGAGAACGGAGTGCTTTGACATTAGCTGTTAAAAAAAGTATATGCTATTTGAGATTGTAGTTATTACATATTATAATATACATTTTGTTCTCGGGCCGATTAGACAGTTCCGGCACACGCAATATTTTTATAGTTGACGCAAATTTGATAACAGAATGGTTTGATATTGACTTTTTCTCAGTCCGTTTTGCAAAATGCCATCGATGTGGGAAGATAAAAAAAATAATGATAAATAATGCTCTAATTTTTTTAGAAAGTAGGTACTAATTGTCCTTGGTCATTTCAAATGAAATAAAAGACGTATTTTCGCCTTTTTTTATTTTATACATAGATTCTATCTTATCGTCAGAACCTTCTATATATAATTAGTACGTAGGTACTGTTAGTTACGTTAGAAGTCTAGAACTGATAACTAATCAATAATCACAATATAGTACCTAACGACTAACGTCATCGTGACGATTTTATAGCTTATCTGGCTGCCTATGAAGTTTAAGAGTTCGAGTCCAAGTCACATGAGAAGACCTACTTGGCTTCGTGCCCATCGCTATGTGGAGAAAGTAGCTTGGGGCAGTGCCTTCGACTTGCGACCTTTGAGTATGCTTAAGTGGTCCCTTTAAAATGCATTAAAGCTTGCCTCCAGTAATCAAGCTCCATCTATATACCTAAAAAAAATTATAAATAAAAAATTTAGTTACCTAGACGGATTAGTTAAAACAAGTGCAGCTTCAGCTTCCGCTATATGAACTTTTGGAGAACAGGTAACAATAGGTTTTGCTCGGGATATCTGAGCCAAATACTTGAGTGGAAAATGAATGAGAAACAAAACAGTATATTTCTAACTACAATGACTTTCAAATTTAATATTGGCCTAGTTCTTTTTTTCTTACTACGTCATTCTGTATGCATTAGTTGCCTAGTCATCAAACATGCGCATTATATTATTAATGATAATTTAATAATAACTTGAAAAAGACATAATTAGAAAACGTATAAAAATTTGAACACAGGGCTCGCGCCTGTTGAAATTTGTTCAAGAGGCGCGGATTCAAATCTCGCTGCGTCCAAATTTTTTATTATTTCTAAATATGTCTTTATCAATTTCCTAAGTGTGCGAGAAACACTTTAAAAAATATAAAAAAGTAATAGAAACTTGTTTATTTGCAACATTTTTTAAAATTTAATAGATATATGCACAATTCTTTGATTTTAAACTTTGCCTGCATACCCGGGTAGTTAGAGAAAACCTAGTGTCAAGACACTCCGTTCTCCACTTTCTGTTCGAACTCGAGACACTGTCTGTTGAGTGGCGGAACACAATGCGCTTTATTTTCCACAATGATCATTGTATATAATTTGTAGAGTGCAATATTTTTCTTCTTTATAGTTTTGTTTAAACATTTTGTTAGCTGAATGCGAATCGTGCACCCTTGGATCCGTTAATAAACTAATAGGCGCATTTACTTTAGAACTAAATATAATCAAAGAAAAATCAATAAATGTCGCATACTACATCTATACTATACTATGCATAATAAATTTACGTAAACAATAGTGACGTCACCTTTTATCCGGTTCAAAACGATTTCCAAGCGTTATCAGTTGATTTTATAGCAAACATAATATTATGAATTGACATATACGTGACCTGTCATCGTCAGATTGGTAACAGTAGTAATTATCGTATATATTAAACTATTTAATATATATTATTAATTGAACTACAATCTGTATACTTCTTTTTACGAAAATTATACAGGTAAAAAATCGAGTATAAAATTTGGCACAGTTATATTTTCTATAGAGATAGAGTGGAGCCGGTTAATATTTTTTTGAAATAATGCATAAAATAAAACAGTAAATTAACAAAATAAACATAACACATACTACCACTAGCTTGACATACACGTCTGTGTAAAGTGTCATAGACGTTGCTAAGGCGACGCGTGTTTACACTTCAACGTGGACACTAGTATGTAATTATACAGGAAGGAAATACTTTGTTTTTTTTTATTCAAGAAAACAAAGTACCTACAGTTCCTTAATCTCTGGAGATTATGCCACACCCATCGTATCAAAAATTCACTTGTATACTATCTAGATAGTTTGATCATCTCTTTAAAAAAATATGTAGCAGTTATTGTACCAGGATTAGTAAGAATGCTATGAAATCCACCAACATCTGTATGATTTAAATTAAGTCTATCAACCAAAGAGTTTCACAAGTCTTCGTTCGCTTCGTGCATATTTCTCTAAAACATGTACATCTTCTTCGCCACCACATGTGCTACAATTCGGTGTAGGTGATTTTTTCATCAACTATTTAAAATTATTTAGTGTACCAAAGTCTTAGAAGCAAGAGCACAGACAATTATTTGCCTGCGCATTTTACAATTTATAAATAAAGGTGTACGAGGAGGTTTTTCTGTATGGTAATAATCTGGAAAAAATATGTCTCAGTCCCAGTTAAAATTGCCTCTTTAGATTAACTGTCGGCCTCTGTGGATGGATGTGGATTGTCCGTGAGATCTTACATACTACTAGCTGACATTGAATTTATGACAGAATACAGACATTGTACAGTTGACATTGAATTTATGACAGAATACAGACATTGTACAGACAACTTTTTTACTGTCTATTTATTTTATTATAGTATACATAGATAGAATATTATGCATTGAAGTACAGATAATAAAATTAATACAAAAACATACACTACAATGAGCTCCGTATTATAAGCTTCAACGGGATCTAGCCTTAGCCAAGTTTTTTGAGTATTTCAACGATTATATTAACATAAGTAATTAATCTTTTTCTAATTCTTGATTTTAATATTTTAAGTATTCTCTTATCCCGTCGTCGACTTCGACGTGTCCAGAAGTAGCGTCGTTTTATTACTTCTGGAGACCTGGCCGGTCCAATCCCGTATCACTTGTCACTATTAAATTACGTAAATATAACAACACTGCATTGTTTATGTTCTTATCAAAGTACAATAAATACTTATATTATAACACTGTCTCTCTGTGATGTCATCACGGCGAACCCGCTGAATCGAATGTGATTAAATTTTAAGGTCTTGCAATGAACATAGGCTCCTTTTTCTCCCATTCTTTTTTAGTTTTTCCAGGAATTTCATTGTTTTACGAATTGGCCGCCGAAAATACGGAGCAGCGGGCTCACCGCCTACCCGCTATGCGGGAAAAAGCGTGAAGCTGAAATTAAAGAGTATATTTGTAATTTAAAATACAAGTAATAGTTTTTGACCAGTTAATTGTATGTACTGAAATTTTATGTCATTTTCTTTTGGAGATCACATTCAAGTTTTCTAATCATCTAAGCGGAATTTCCCCGAAAGCAAAATTAAATACTGTTGTTTTATTTAATATATTCGATTTCATATTAAAAGGTTGGATTTAAAGAAATCTTGAGTTTTTCTGTAACTGTTTGATTAAAAGCTATTTTTATAATAAGCAAGATTTACTTACACATAGCTCATTTTTTTTGTCCCAAATATATAAGTAATTATATATAAAGAAAGAAATTTATTTGTGTTTATAGGAAATTATTTTCATTTTTAATGATTTTTAATGTTCCTTTATGCAGTTCGTAATTTCGCTAAGGAGTTGAAGGAGCCATTGAAGTAGAAATCTATCAAGTTTCACACAAAATTTAGTATAAGCACACTATTTTAAACAATGAAACAATAAATAAATGTATTATATTTTACTCGAAAAAATCTTATATCTACATATCTTGAAGAAAATACTCAAAATCACGTAATCAAGATTATAAATAAACATAATTGCATTACACTTAGTAACTTCCATGTTATGTCATATATATATCAGTAAGGATATTAAAATGGTGTTAAAAACCACTATCAAATATTACTATATTAAAATATATAAGCATAACTAATTCTTATTTACAAAATTTTTAAGAGTTTAATTAATTATTATTATTAAAAAATTATATAAAGATTTCAGTAGCAGTATGCATTGAATGTGTGTCAAGACTGTATTTTAAGTGGCGTACTACAACGCCGCGCTTTGCCTTCTCAGAGCGGGGAAATGAACCTGGTTTGAAATCATTGTCACGAGTGAAAATCGGACCCACAACCATCGCGATCACAGTCACACACTTTGGTTTTATTGTATGATAACAGTTTATTTTTTTTTTCTTTAAGCTAATTTAAATTTAAAGTACAATTTAGTTCGCTATTTATTGCAAGTCCATGTAACAGTCAATATATAAGGTTTAAAAAAACACTGACATGGGCTCTCCCATAAAATAAAAATAGAAACGGGTAAAGTTTTAAGTGAACAAGATGTTTTATATCCCAGCTCCTACGTCTGTTGCATCGATCCCAAGCATAGCTAAATCATCCAACTCCTCTTTATTCTTAGTGGACGGAGCCGCTTGAGTACCCGGGGTACTATCACTCACAGTCTCCGTTGTAGGAGTATCACTACTTGTGATGACTATCATATCACTATCTGCTGCATTCGGATTTTTCATATTATTATTATTATTCTGATTTCTATTGTTCCTTTGATTCTGTCCGGGAACAATCGGGACATGAGTATCATACAATTGTGGCCGCGGTTGGAAGAGCGGTGCATTCATATCAAAGCCCATCATCATGGGGGGTGGATTGCCTAAGATGCTCAGCTGGGGGAACGGCTGCATCACACCGCCGAGACCCAGCCCTGGGAAGGTAGGGAGACCCTGGAATAGCTCCTGCTCAGCAGCTTTGACCTCTGATGGGAAGATGATGTCCAAGGCGTCTTGAAAGTCTTTAGGCAGGGATGCGGGGGGTGCGGTGGAGGGGGCGTGGGTGTGGGGAGGGGGAGGGGGCATGAAGGCACGCTGTAAGGGCAAAGTGGGTAAGAGGAGCGGTGGCGGCATCTCTGCTTGTTGCCGCTCTAGCTGTGCTGCGGCGATCTTTTGTTTGAATTCTGCTACCTAAGCAAACAAAATTGTATTCAATATTTTGAAGTGTTATTCACACACTATGGAAATTGAAATAGATAATTTTAGAAAACGTATAAAAATTTTAACGCAGCGGTTTTCTTATTCTCAAGAATTTCGATTCAGACGGGGTAGAACGCATGGCTTACCAGTCAGAGCGCTTAGACGGTTTCCAAGAGGCGCGGGTTCGAATCCCGAAGGCTCTCGCAAGTTTGGGTGAAAGTCAAAGTGAAGTTGTCAGAGTTTTGAATTTGCAAAAGCTAGCTCTCAATTTAAATTGTGTCCATTAATTATTTAATATATTTTTATCATTTTATTAGTTTTTTTTAATAGCTAAACTATTTTGTATAAATAACCTAATAAATGCAATGGTGAGTGGCAAGAGAGGAGTATCGACGATACTGAAGGAAGGATCTGCGGAACACATAAAAAGGAGAGGTTGACAGTGGACGAGGCAAAAGAAGGGATTAAATGTGAAGCTAAAAAACTGTAATAGAAAACGTGTTTAGTATGTATGTACGTGTTCCACATATACCTTTTTCTGTATCTCAGCATCCATTTCCTCCCGCCTCTTCTTACTGGCTGGGTCTTCTTCGGCCTTCTTTAGGGTATGGTCTTTTTTTGGTTCATCTGATTTGTTGTTGGTTCTAGCCAAGTTTTTATATACAGGCATTTTACCTAAAAAAAACTATTATTAAAATAATACTATAATATATTTATTGATATTTATTAACATGAGGGAGCTTTGCTTACCAATAAAAGGCATCTTGCGTATATCAGGTTTCTTAGCGTCCTGTCGCTGCGGGCTCCTGCGGCCCGTGTCGTCACGCCGATCGTCACGCCGGTCATCACGTCGGTCATCACGCCGGTCATCACGCCGGTCATCACGCCGGTCATCACGCCGATCGTCACGCCGATCGTCACGTCGCTCTTCACGCCGATCGTCACGCCGCTCGTCGTGTCGCTCGTCACGCCGCTCATCGTGTCGCTCGTCACGCCGCTCATCATGTCGCTCATCCCTTCGCTCGTCGTGACGCTCTTCACGTCGACGCGTATCGTCACGCCGTTCTCGTTCACGGTCTTCACGCACACGCAAATCGCGACGTACTTGTTCTCTGTTAATGTTATATATTAAGTATTTAATATTACCACTATGACGGTATACTATCAGATAGTTATGGTTATTTCCTATAAGACTTTACTTTTTTTATTATTGTATCAACATCATATTATAATATTTCAAATAGAGGCCATCGTGGCTCAATGGGACAGCTTCTGTCTGTAAACGAGATTGGTTTTGGGTTCGGTTCCAACTTAGGGAAATGATTATTTTTAAATTACTATCTCTCCGCCCTGGTGTGACAAAGTGCGGAGTTGAGTACCGCCACTCAACATGCACATGTCTTTGATTCGACCGGAAGGGGGAAAACGGAAGTGTTTGGACACTAGGTTTTCTCTGCTTGCCCCGCAATGGGGGAAAAGCGTAAAGTTGAAAAATAATAAATAAAAACTACCTGGCGTTCTGCTTCGAGGCAGAGAGGCGGTCTCGCTCGCTGGAGCGCCGCGGCCCGTCCATCTTGTCTAACTTAATTCTATTTCATAAAAATATTTTATTTTCTTTCATTTTGCTTCATATTTCAATAAAAGGTACAATTTTAATAGTTAATTTTATAACATTTTTATGTGTTATTCCTTCAGTTTCTTCCGCAAAGCAAGTTTACACAGAAAAATCGAGACATTGCTTGTGGAGAGGCGGTGCCTTTTCATTGCCAGAGCGGGGTAATTAAAATAATTTCAATATAATCATTCTCCAAACAGGGATCGAACCATAAACATTGGTTACAGTCAAACGCCTTTAATTAATATAAATATTATACGTGCGAAAGTACTGTCTGCCTGTGACGTCATCACGGCCAAACCGCTGGACTAACAGAGATGAAATTTTATATAGAATACATAGGCTACATTTTTCTCTCATTTTTTATTGTTTTTCCCAGGAATGTTCATTGTTTTACGAAAAGACCGTCGAAAATACGAAATAAATATACTTTGTATTAATATATATAAAGCAGTCACCTAGTCTTGATGTTATCGAGCAGCTTGCGGTCGTTGTCGTTGAGGCGCTCCATCTGTATGGAGGACATCCACTCGTTAAGCTTCTCATCTGAGCCGTACTTAGATTTGTTCTTTTTGCCTGTAAATAAACAATATATATTTTTTATAATTAAATATTCATGAAATAAATAGTACTATCACTTACAACGAACACACAAACGAACAACAAAGCTTCACACATATAGCATAGCAGTGTAGTCAGAGAGAACTCAATTCTAGTTTACGTCCGAAATCGAGAATTTGCTTGTTGAGTGGCGATACTCAACGCCGCGCTTCGTCTTGTTCAGTAGAATAGAGAAATAAAATTATAAAATTATTATTATCACTCCACCGAATGGGAATGGAACTACAACTTAACATATGAAGGTACAATATATATACCCTCAGCCAAAAGCTATAATTAAATTTGATAATCAATTAATATCTTTGGAAATTATACCCATACCATGATGCATCATCACATTTTATATTATACAAGCTTCAAATTAAAAATACACTCGTTAATTTATTATAGAATCTTATATTCCTTTTTAAGCGACGACTGCCCTATTAGCTAATACATATCTCCAAATGTAATTAATTTATGTGCCTGTGATTGGCTTCGTCCCGGCCACTAAGTCTGTTAGTTTTACTGGTGTCTTCTCAAAGTTTATCTCGGTCCTCACTAACATTTACCTCTGACGAGGTTGCCCTTGTGGCGTGCAGAGCTTCCTAGTGAAAAAGATCTAGGCCTGGATGAAATGCCTGTTGCACATATTATTTACTATTGCTTGCAATAGCATTTCCTGTCACAGAGCAAGCGCCGGCCGTTAGCTGGGTCGCGTGACGTCAAATTTCCGTAATAAAGAGAGGTAGGGAATACCAACGGTACTTTCTTAAGGTACAGGTAGAAAGTAAGTCCTAGGATGTCAGACGATTCGCACAATTGAATGTATGTAAAAAAACGACATCCATCGCGATCGCCTTAAATTTTTAAATATGGCTATAATAGGACCGGAATTATATTATAATTGTGCAACAAAAACAAATAGAATATAACTTGTTTTCCGCTATAAAAATGCGAATCTTTTTTTTTATGGTAATATTTTTTAGTCATTTCAAAAAAAATTTAATACCTATTTTATAATTTATATAAACTTAATATCGCTACATATTAATGAAACATGCAGCTACGACGAAAATATTATCAGAGTTTTTACAATTAGGTTTTGCTGTTAGCATATAGCACGAACGGCTCAGAAGTAGAGCTCTTGACCGATTTTCAAGACGCGCGGATTCGGGCTCCGCTAAATGAAATTTTGATACACTTTCTAAAAATAATTTTCATATTCCAAGTGTAAGCAAATAAGTATGAAAGCACTAAAACACCACAAATCACTTGCATCCAAGCACATGCTTAAGTACACACTGACTTTTCTTTTTCTTCTTGTGCTCGCTCTCGGACCCGCTGGTGCTGCTGGAGCTGCTGCTGCTGCTGCTCCTCTTGCGCTTGCCCTTCTTCCGCTTGTCCTTCTTCTTGGCGGCGGACGGCGGCGAGGGCGGCGCGTCCTTGGGCGTGGTGTGGAAGCCGTCCTTGCTGTAGGTGATGGTGTGCGCGGCGTAGGGCGGAGCGCCCGCCTTGCCCTTCCCGGCGCGCTCCTTCTCGAACGCCTTCTGCCGGTCCGACATCCAGTCCGTCTCCCAGTGCGGGTTCTGCTCTACGAAGTTCTGGTAATATCAAAATTATATTAAATTAATTATTAAGTAGCACATACAGTATAGACTAAAAATATGATTAGTAATAAATTTTAGTAGTTAATTTCTTTCATATATATATATATATATATATATATATATATATATATATATATATATAAAAATTAAATTGAATTTTTAGTTCTCTAGCCATTTTTATTCCTTCATTTAAAACATATTTTAACAAGAAAATAGTACAAAATAAATAAATCTGGATCTCCATATGAAATGTACAACCACAAATGTAAAATCGCCAAAACAAAGATTTTACAATTGTGATTTTGACTTTACTACTTAAATAAAAAGAACACAATACTATTTCAGCTTCATGCTTTTTCCCGCATAGCAAAGTATACAGGGAGACCATAAATTCTAATGCCACGACACTCAATCCTTCAATTATTGCCTGAATCCGAGACATTGCATGTTGAATGGTGCCACTCAACCTAGAGCGAAAATAATAAAATAATTTAAATGTCATAATTCCCATGAGTTTAAATCAAACCCACAACAGACGCTCTCACACTGCGCCACGATGGCCTCAACTATTATAGTCTTTATACATATATAATATAATATAATATAAACAAGTATACGCACAGTGTAGTTCTTGGAGTGGGACACGGACTTGAGGTGTGCGGAGGCGCAGTGCAGGTCGCCGATGAACTGGTCGCACAGCTTGCAGTACCACGCCGTGGACGGCACGAAGAACTGCAGCCCTGCACGTTCACATTCTTTTAATTTGTTGAATAATATAATTATAATTCTTATATTATATTATTCAACAAAATGTATCATAAATCACAATATTCATTATACAAATACGCTATTGCGAGCACTTTTGATTCGTCAATAAGCATTATGTCAATATTGTCATTTCTAGCGGAAGCTACCACCGGCTCGGAAGGCAGTTCTACTGAGAAAGTCAACAGTTGCTCTTTTAGATAGAATAAATAGATTTTTACAATATATTCACAATTACGATCAGCCTCCCCAGTGAGCATCAACGGCATTTAATTCCATGCATTAATATTAGAATAGTATTCCTGGATATAATAATATAATTTCCTCTACAACATGTTTTCAATCATGATTTTAAATTGTTCAAATGGCAAGTCATAAACGATTGGTGGAATTTTATCATACACATATATACCTTATAGGACTAATCAGCTTAGCGGTCAGAGCGCTTGAACGGTTTTCAAGAGGCGCGCGTTCAAATCCCGCTGCGTTCAAATTTTTATACGTTTTCTAAATATGTCTTTTTCAATTTCCTAAGTGTGGGAATAACACTTTAAAAAGTGTTAACAAAATATTTATTTTTACTTCTTGTATTTATACCGTGTCTATCAATAAAAACACAGTGGTGTTTTTAAATAATCATGTATATTTTTGCGGGCAAACAAAATATTATTGTAGATATATTGTGATGCAACCGTAAGAATATCCGTCTTATTAAAAAAAATCTCGCAAAGAATTCCGAGCTCCAATGCTGCAAGAAGCCCCCGCACTGCTTATTTTTGAATTACAAATATTGCTTCAATATCTGCAGAATTGCCCCAGAGTAGTATTCCATAGGACAAGATAATACGAAAGTAACTAAAGTAAGAAGTGGGAACATTTAACATTTTCAATATATTTTGTGGTATAATCAGTCTCACATATTTTGAAATGTAAAGTAAATCAACTTTTTCTTTAGATTGTGACTGCTCAGTTGCGACAGTGTCCAGTGCTATCCACTGGACGTCGAAACGGCTTGACACGGCTTGGCTTAGCCGACTAATCGGCTGAATAGTCGGCCTCTTTTCAATCGACTAATCGGCTAGTCGGCCAAAGTCATAAGCGGCACATCACATATTGAACACTATATGTACCAGCTTTAATTAATTAAACAAACTATGTGCCCCATTAACGCGTAAACAACGCATTGCCTTATCGACGTTTAAGTCACTTTTTATAAAGGAGTATATGAAACACATTATAACGTATTTATTTTATAAATTGAATGTATTTCTGACGGACTACTACAAATATAATAGCTTTCAGATAGATATTTAAAATTTAAGTACATATGAACAAATATATACTTTAAAATGTACATTTTGTGCTATTTTGTTAACTTTGTCTTTCAATAAAATGTTATTTGATATAGAAGATACGTAATTTTTATAAAAAGTACTATTAATACGATACATATTTATTTCAATTACTCCTCTAAAATATAAATATTTAATTTTTTACAAAGATGCCTTTCCTCCTTCCTTCCTTCCTTTTAAAAACTCAATGTATGTGATATCGTAAATCCATCCTAATATAAGGTAGGGTGTTATGGCTAAGGGTATAATAATATTATTATTCAAAGGAAATAATAAATATTAGAGTATATATACTGAAATTAGATATAACATGCAATGCTGCTTACCCCTGATGGGCGTGCGCTTGGTGGGCGCGGCGGCGTAGCTGGGGAACCCCTCGTTGGCGCCCGACACAGTGTGCCACGGCGCCTCCATGTGCGCCGCCGCCATCCTGCACATACGCACACTTACTTACATACAATTATAACTACTAAAATTATTATATAATTATAATGAGATACCAATAAGAGAGTATTTTTCGAAATTTCTACGAGAACGGGCAAAATCGTCATTTTATTTTTAACACTTAATCTTCACGCATTAACCTAGAGTCAAGACACTCCGTTTACCATTTTCAGGCAATAAATGAAAACGAAATTATATTTTTTTTAATTAATTATTCCACCATTAAATAAATTTATTTATACGTATATATCGCGTATAGCTTAGTATATTGTAAATTTAAAACAATACTATGTTATAATAATTTTATCAACTGACAAACGAACGCCACCTGTCCACTCGCGAGTATGACCACGGACTAATGTAAAGTGTTAGTAACGTTAAACTTCAAATTAACTTATGTAACCAAATTATACGTTATATATATTATATTATTTATATATTAAAAACATTTATTTAATACGTGTAACACCTGCAAAATAATTAATATCTTAAAAAACTAAAAAGAACAGGTTTGTAATTTTTTTTTCTATCCTGTATATCTTGGCAAGTGTAAGTGTTCTATGCTATATCACTATTGTATTGTCATCGGATTCGAACATATGAGCAAATTTTTACAAGCAAATCGAATGGGAAGAAATGAGCCAAAAATCACTTTCTTACATAGAATTAGCAAGAATTATTCTGAGGTATATATTATGTATAAATTTAAATAATACACGTGTAAATAGAATATGGATTTGAATATATAAATGAAGTATAGTATAAGTCAAGGTCAAATTAAATCAGCCATTTAACTCATTTTAAAAGGCTTCTCAGCAAAAGAAATATGCACTCTCATTATGTGGATTACGAGAGCGGATTAAGTCAACAGAGACGACATATCGATATATCATATCTGTGAGAAGATACTTTAAAAAATATATATTTAACAATACTAGTATATATAAGACACGCGTTGCCATAGCAAATTTATACAAAAGCGTATGTAATTTTCTTAATTTATAATAAGAAATGTTCGCTTTCATAACTTATATTTCTCCGTGCTCATAAATTTCGTAAAATGACGACCAAAGCTTTTTCATCTACAAATTTTCCAAATACTTAACGACTTCCACTACATTGGTCAATATCTTCGTTTAAATTTGAAAAAAAACGTTAACAATACACACATTTTTACAAACTGTATTCACATATACATCAAATACAAATAAATAAATATGTTTTCTTTTGTTAAACTGTCGTATACACTAGAGGGCATCTAGTGGCAACTAAAGCACCACCGGATTTTCTGGAAGACCTAGCTAAAGCTCTGACCGTGGCTAGTGGCAAAGAAAACGTTTATTTTAGTTATATTTATTACTAACTTGTGATGCGAAGGCGAATGCAAATGGTTGAGGTAGTCCTTGGCGGTGGGCGGGAACTCGTTGCAGACGCGGCACCAGTGCATCTCCGGGTCGTAATACACATAATTGAACTTCTTGCCCGATGGCGATCTATGATAATATGTTAACACTAATATCAATTAAAAAGATATTTACTAAAACGCTGTAAAAAAACATAAAACCCGTACAATTCTTTTTTTTTTAAATTACGATATTTAAAAAACCGTGTATTAAAAAAACTGTTGAAAAGTTTCAGTAATATGTATGTAAAAACTGAAATCAATTGAATAACGTAATGGGTAATTTATAGTTAGACCTATTAAACTAATCAAACACATCAACAGCTAGGTAATAAAACAATACGACTTGCTCAAATATTTTTATTACTAATTTTTATTTACATTTTAGTACAGCACACAATTCAATTAAAATACATTTTATAATAATTATTATAAAATATTTTGGACTTAATTATATTTAACAAGCTTAATAATAATCAAAAGAAAAAAAAATAGCAATTGTCATGAATAAAGCATTACATTACCCTATAGTATATTTAAACAGTTTAAAAATCTTAATAAATTCTATTATGCTTCATAGAGGTTTCTTGGATTCCTGTGATAATGAAGTTTTTCTGTGATAATTTCGCCATACAAAATGTAAAACAATAAAAACGAAGAAAATTCAAATATTTAAATATTTTATATATACTTTCACTGTATAATCAAATCTGGATAATTTGAATGAAACATACCTGGACTTCCGTTTGGAATTTCTATCAGCGGAATCATCAGATTCAACAACCTCCTGTGCCTCCTCTCCAATGATTCCATTCAACATGTCCACTACATTATTAATAGTCTTCAATTTATTCTGGATCTCCAACTAAACATATGCAAGGCAAAGAGATGCAGTTAGCTTGAGATACTTCGAGTGCAACATTTAAAGGCACTTGTACAACTAATATTAAAAATAAATTGAACATAAATTTCAAATATGTATTTATAAATCAAACCTGTAATTTAGTGTTTTCTTTTAAAAATCTTTTTGTATCTGGACTAGGTGAGCGCTTAGCGTCGCCACGTAGCTCATTGCGTTGATCTTTTAAATTGTCAAGTTCCTTTTTCAAAATTCCTGCCTTTTTAATGTAGTCTTCTCTTTGCTTTGACAGCGCCGCCTTTTGGTGACGCATTTCTGTTTCAATGGCGGCTGTGATGAAAAGTATGCTATTATGCATATTGACTATATAGTCAAATTAATGTCCATGTAATACTACTTAACAGGAAAAAAGAATATCTATCATTTTTTGTTACTTATTTTAGTTTGCTTGTTAAGTTATATTACACAAAATAGCAGCATGTAGGTGAAGCAAATTATAAGCCTTCATTATGTTGAACAAAAATTATATTATAACAATTGAATAATATATATACATATATACATGTTTATAATATTCATCAATTCTGATGAGTTGATAGATGACTGCACACCACTATATGTTGATGCTTCTGGAAATAATACTTTGTTATAAGAACACCCACCTTAAGCAAAATAAGTTTATAATTAAGCAATAAGTGTTAAGCAAACAAATATTTAATATTAGCTAATAAATGTTTTAAGTCAATTATAATATTTTATTCATAAATAAACATGCAATAAGTAGTATATTGTACCTTTATTGAAATTATGTTTAGTTTTGTACCAAAATTGAATATATCTTAGCAGAAAAGTGATAAAAAAATGGTAAAAATAAATTATATCATACATAAATTTATTCAGTTGAATGTTGAGTAGCAAGGTTTTATGGCATTTATACTTTTAATAATTCAATGATTAAGTTATTGTAAAAATGTAAGTTGTATTAAATCAAGTTACATTCATCGTTAAGCTTTCTTCACTAAATTATATACAATAATAGTAACATTTTAGTATTATATTCAACCAATTGTAAATAAATACGTACAATGTAAGTGCATGTGATAAAGATGAGACAATTTTAGAAATGAAATGGTTTAAATTACCATATATAATAGGTACATAATATAAATAACATCATAATTGGCATTATACCAACCATATTGTGTAAAGCATCCTGAATGGTAAAAAATTACCATCTGAAAAGAAACTGTTAACATTGCAAGTTAATAAGAAAAAATACCTTCTTTTTTGATTTGGTCCTCGACATTGTAGACTGGTGGGGCTGGTGGTGGTGGGAGGGACATTTGATTCCAATTTCCCATATCGGGTGGGTGCGGTGTCGGTACCACAGTGGGGAAATCACTGTAGACACCTGAATACGACTGGTAGTTGCCACTGTAACTCCTACCCTGAATAAAGAGTTAAAGTTACATGTCTTATACTAAGGTATATCTTAATTTAGTTTACAAATTTCTTATAATTATAATAATGTATTACTTCTTGTGAAAATTGAGGTCCTGAAAGAGCAGAAAAACCTTCCTGCATTTGGTTGTCCCACAGCTCACTCGGTTCAGGCAGCTTCGATATCTCGCTCATAATGTTTTCATCAATTAAGTTCTTATTGTGTTTTCGGGGTGAGCGACTTCTACGCTTAGTACCTCTAGGCGGCGGGCTGCGGCTCCGCTTCCTTGATAAAGACCGCCGCTTTTCATATTCACTTCTATAATCTCCCCGATCCCAATCACGATGCCGTTCCCGATCCCTTTCTCGATCATAATAGCCTTTACGGCTGTATTCATGTGACATTATTTTACAATACTGTTTATCTTTTTATTTATCTGATAGGCCGTATAGCTTATTGTTAGATATAAAATATCTAAACAAATAAAAAGGACACTAAAACTCAAAATGCACGCCTGACGCTATGCGGCACTTAGTACTGACATTGACAGTTTAAGATACAGATTATATTACAGATGAAAACAAGCTGCTGTTATTCGTCATCTATTAAAAATGCTCAATCGGTAATAAAAAGGACGATGTGTCTTTTCATTAAAATACAAATATATAATACCTTTGAAATTGTCATATTATATTATCAACAAGGTGAAAGTTGATTCACAAAATTTAGTGTACCTTATTATTTTGTACCAATTATATTTTGTGTCACATTTGCTTCAATATTATTAAAGGCGCTTGAAATATATGGCCGTGAAACATACATCTTAAACATCTGTTATTAAAGAACTAATGAATAATTACTTTATAAAAAGCTATATTACGATAAAGGTTAAAGTTATAGCTCTAATTTGTTTAGGGAAAGTGAAGTTGAGTTCGCCAATGGCCTTAATATATTTTAGCTTCAAGCTTTTTCCGGCATAGCAGGGTAGTCAGAGTTACTTGATAGGCGAAACTCAACGCCACGCTTTGTCTTAGGTACCATGGTCTCATGCCTCATGGTCGATTTAGGGTAAACAATCTCAATGGAAGTAAATCATATACTATTAGGTAAGTAGTCATAATTTTATTATATTTACTTATGAAATAACTAATAGATATACTCTTAGGAATTTAAGAAAACCTATGTAATACTTTAAAGTTTACATGTATGTTAATCGACACGCAACTATCTAGTGTACACAAAAACAATAAGTTTAAAGTAGAAATTTTGTGAGCCTTATATTTAATGGAAAAAAAATATTTCTAACAATATAAACTAATTCATTAAAAATAAAAAAAAATTGATTGAATTACATAATACGAATCAACAGAATTACATGTTAACTAAGATGCTGACACTGGACCTTCGGGACCACTCCACGGTGCATTCTAGAAATTCATGTTAAAAACAAAAGTCTCGTAAGTAGACATTTTAGGAACATCACATTAAAATAATTGATAATAATAGGTATCTTATTAGGATTACGAATTTAATATACGAGTACCACATGAAATTATGCGTATTAGTTTATAAATATGATGTTACATACCGTACTCGTTTACACAGAAAGAGCTTCATGATAATAACAAAATAGGGAGACAAATAAACGTTAGAAATCCGTATAATATAATTTATACGTCACGCGAATTCAGGTATAAGAATAATTATTGTTTTAAATTTTGTAAGAAAATGAACTTTTATCGTTTCCTAAACACTAATTTGTTTCAGAACAAGCGATTGATATTGACAAACAAAAATTTGAAATGATGAAACCGTTAAAGGCATTAGTTAAACCAACTGTATCGTGATTTCAGCATCTTGAGCACTTACCTTCAACTTTGTGTACATTGCTGTTTGTTTTGTTTAAGGAAGTCAGTGGAGACGGGTCGTTGCACTTGTGGCGGGGAAGCAAAACTACGGCGACGGCTGAAACGACAGACAGCCATTGTCGCGTGGTCGTAGAGTGTAGACCACGCATGCGCGGATAGTACGGAACGGCGCGAAAAACAAATTCTCTAACGTCACCCTCAGTATATATGTAGACAATTTAAAAACCAAATGTAAATTAATTTAAATAGTTATATTCCTGATTTTGTGATTGTGTTGGATAAATCAACGAAAAAAACACCAAAATGAAATACAAGGTATGTGTTTAAAACGTGGGTAGTAATAATTTTAATATACTATAGAAATTATTTAACGAAAAACTATAATTATATTAAAAAGCAATTTTTAATATTACCTACTATAAATGAAAGCAAATTTAAAATAAAATAAGTTGCAAATACTAACATTATGTTATTAAAACCCTTTTAAAAGAATTAATTATCAGATATTACAATGAATTCTATAAAAGTAGGTGGGTATTTGAATTGATCTTTGCAATTATTATCTAAGAAAGATCCGCAGAACCTTGACGGTGGCTCTTCAAGCACGTAAAATCATAACCGAGTACACAAAGTATGCGTTTTTGTCTCAATTTAGTTTCTTAAATAAAAGAAGTAAAAAGAAAAAAATAAATAAAAAATATCACTGTGACCCAAATTAATTTTAAATACAATTTATAAATGCTCATTTAAAAATCTATCGTGACATTTCAACTATCTAAGAAATCTATTAAAGTACCCGGCAGTCCCGGCTATCAGAATGATTTTATTTTCATCATTATCATACCGAAACAATACAGTAAAATATTTAGGAATATGCCTCTAATAATATTGTAACAATGGACGTTTTGTTTATCTTCCTAGTGTGGGTATTTTGGGCAGCATACTTTAACTATCGGCTACTTTCACTATATAAATATTCTTTAGTACGTATAATTAAATGTTATGTGAATTTTAATGTTTTCAAAATGAAGAATAAACGAATTAGAATATATATTTTGAATAAGTATCAATTAAAAAACTGAATTATATAATATAATAAAAAAAATGAAGTCATAGTAGCCAGTACTATAATTTTAATTTTTATGTATATAATTTATGAGCATATAATTTGACATTAACTTCTTTTTATATTAACAAATTAATATTTTGTCAATATAATTTACTTTTAAGCGTATGCGTACTAAATCTACCTTACAATCTTACTACACATATCAACGCAATATTTTAACGCTAAGCTTAAAAAAAAGCTCTTTAAGTCTCATATTCAGTTTTCACGAAAAGTGTAACAAATATTTAGTTAATACAGATAATTTCACACTTTTAAATTAAATATGTTGTATATATATAGGTTATGTAAAAAAATATATTAACTTGGCTTCGTAGCTTGTTGAATTTTTTTCGCAGCCTATCAGTTGCCTTTGTCAACAGTTCATTACGAGTATACCTGTACTTCATTGTGCTGTAAATAAAAATAATTAGGAAGGTTAAAAATAAATTTGAAATTTCATTCGTCCTCAATTTCTGTCGCGCATATTGTAATTTTGATAATACTAAAGTTGACCGTCGTTATGTCAATATTTTGTTACTTTAATTATTCCAAAGATTTCTTTTATTATCATATTGAGTAAGCTTTCTGCATTATTGTGTACCTTTAAGGATGAATTGTGAAATGAACCAACAATTTACAATTTAACAATTTAACAACATTTAACAACAAATTAAAAATGTAGGTATATATTTTATTACCCAATTCAATGAATTATATAGAAATACATACATGCTTATTCTACTACAAAACTATATAGCATGTTAATATTACTTTTACGAGTATGTTTAATTGTTAGAATTAATATAAATTGTGACTTATATAAAGTAATAGAAATATTACATTATGCGTTGTATATATATATATATATATGTATTCTGGGTAATTTAAGAGTAGGCAAATTCAGCCTCATGTTACGTTACGTGTTATGAGGTAGAATTCAACAATGTGCTTTATTTTACCTTACCCCTGGAAATGTGAGGAAAAATGCAAATTTAGTAAGTCCCCATTAACGAATTCGATCCCCACGGATTGAACCCAGGCAGGCTTCGATCCACTGCGACAAGGTGGCGTGAAATATTTAAATGTATTGACTATAGAACTTAAAGAACTATAGAACTTATCTTTTTACAGAGAAATTTCGAAAATAGATTTAAGGCATAGGAATAAAATGTTTGTATAATATATATGTATTTAATACCAATCAATTACTATACATCTATATGTTTCGATCAAGTATTGATAACATAATGGTTGATAGAAGTCTATATGAGTCAACTCGTGTTTTAATTCCCTTGTGTTACGTACGGTACATACAAACTATTGGCGTTTTTCTAAGTCTTAGTCCAGATATAAACATTTTTCATTAGCCTTGAAGTAAAATATTAGCCTTACAGATCAACAATCTTAAAAACAAGAGAACCGAAAATTTATCTAAAACTACAATTAATGTCATACACTGTATGTTTTGTCAAAGTTCAGTACTAGTTGTTTCTTTTTGTGATGCTGCTTTATGACCTAGTAAGTGACCGTTTCTTTTGTATATCAAAATCTATTTCTACGTTTAGATAGTGCAGTTCAGTTCCGCCCCTCAACACCCAATGCGTTGATTTCGGGCGGAAACTAGAGAACGGAGTGTCTTGACACTAGGTTCCCTCTGACTAGTCGGCTATGCGGGAAAAATTAAGAAGCTGAACTATTTTCACAGTTTATAAGCAAAACAAATTGTAAACTAATTGTAATCGGTATTGTGTAAATAATTATGGAATATATATTGAATAGCACTATGTTTCTTGATCCACACATCTGCCGAAAGAAAAGTGTTAAGACACTCCGTTCTCCATTTTTATTTCAAAATATTGCATGTTGAGCGGCGGATATTAATGCCACGCTTTATTAGCTTATTATCAGAGCAGGGACATTAAAATATTTTATATATAATGCCCCCCGAGTGGATAAGATAGATCCCATCGCCGGTATTGACTATGGACCAATGCAACGTAATGGTCGGTTGAACACTTCATAAAAGTATATTTTTGGAAGCGATTTAAATATATTATTGTTTTAAGTTTCCAATACTTTACAGTACGTACTACATATTACCAATTCTATCGTATACGGCAAAATCAAAGGACGTATTATCGAAAATATATTTCAGTATAAAAATGATCATGATTCCTTTGTGGTTACACACGTGTTAAATATAAATAATAATAGCGTTACTAAGTATTTAAAAATAATATGGATATTACTTATCCACATAATATGATATCTTGGAAAATCTTAATAAGGTTTATTTATCATTAGTATATTGTAGGTATAATTAAAATGTTGCTTCGTTGCAAAATGGTGTGGATACCCTCAACTAAGGATTGAGCAAAAACTATTTTAAATCAAACGTTTTTTAGAATTTCTTATCATTATGCCCGTTTATTAATTTTTGGTGTTGCTAAAACGAAAGTTAAAAATCTCTCGTAGTTAACTTACTAAGCTTAGAGAACTAAATGTTAATAGAGTTATTATAGAAATTATAGAAAAAAATCACATAACATGGTGGAAACGAACCATCATGTTTGAAATTTTACAAGCGTTTTTTTTGGGTATTTCAAAATATTCAAAAATAAATAAATATGGGAATCTTTTAAAATATTAAGGACCCAGTCCAGTCCATAAATATTTAAATTTCCAGTCTAGTCCTTTAAATTGGTATAATTTTATTAGAAATGTTAAACAATACACAAGTTATAGTCGAAATTGTTAGCAAAGCACAAAGTAAAAGCTCGTGGCCTTGTTTTAAGGATGCGCACGTCAGATCGAAGTACCAATTGCACTATACTGTATTATGGTACGTCTAAACTATGCATTTTAAAGTACCTGCTCGTGAGTTATCTCTATTATAAGTAGTTAACTGGCTGTTACAAAGTCTTGCTTAAATGGATATCCATATTTCAATATATGAATCATTTATCACATATATTTTATTAAATTTGTATGAACAAAAGTTGTTAAAAATATTAAATATCTTTGAAATTGACCCATAACATATACATATGATGGTTGTGAATTTGCCCACGGGAAAATGCATAAATGTTTACATACATACATTTGTTCCCCTGTTCTGATTAAATAAAGAATGGCGTCGAGTTCCGCCATATCTATAGTCTATAAATGGGGAGGAGATCACAAATAGAGTTCTATTTCACTATATTCTCTCTCCTTAACTTGTGTGGTATGAGAGGCGGGTAAAACACACTATGTTTCCACAGACGGTCCCACGATAAAATCATTTTGTTAACATCTATTTATTGTACATCATTTTTGGTCTATTTACGGGTGTTACAAAGGAATTGAGCTGTCGGGAAATTAAATAATAGTTTTGTATGCCACAATTAAATATATCTACATTTGTTTTAAATTACATCGCTTAACGGTGTCTAGGCTTTGTTATCTATACATATAATAAAATGTAACTGATCGCTATCTGTACATAAAAGACATATGAGAAAAAATGTTATTAGAGGCATTTACCAAAGTAATAGAACCCAATAAAGTGATTTCTAATTATATTTTCTGTTTGTCTATGTGTCTGTTTGTTTGTGCAAGCTAACCTCAGAAACTGCTTAACCGATATATATGCATACTTGCGTCCCTTTACATTTAGTGTTTATTTTATTATAAACGGTTCACAAATAAAACAGTTATAGCCATTTAAATTACAAATTTTAGCTAAGTCTATGATTTAACTGAGAACGCTGGCGTCATATATATTTTTACTAGGCGAAATGCTTTAAGCACTGTGTTCGTTCTGCTCACACGCAATAGAGGTCTAATGTTGGTGGAAAGTGGAGGACGGAATATACTTCACTAGGTTTTTTTTGTTTACCCCACATGATGTGGAAAATACGTGTATGAACAAGTGAAGTCTCTTGCGAAGGTTTTTCGTATATTATATAATAGAAAATTTTTGTATCGTAATCATTATATTATTTCTTATAATTCACTTCAATGTAAATAGTGCCATATTCTAAGACTAACTTGAGCCGATTTAGTAATTACAATAATTTATTTCCCATTACAACAACGACAATAGCGTACGTTACAGGTGAAGATGTTTCTTGAATAATACACGAGTGAGTCGATATTTTGTTCCGCGTTGTCATTTAATTGCACCGATTAATCGCATATTCATAGATGGAACAAAACACCTAAGTGTAAGTAGCAAAATGTTTATAAAGAAGATTAATTGAAATAAATGTGTAACTATACACTTATTAGGAAATATTTAACAATTACAATAACATATTCGTAAATTCAATCTACAAATACCTATAATAGTAAATCTGCTGAATTTAGTGGTAAAAATATTGGAATAACAATAAAAAGTAGAAAATTCAATAAAATTCTCAGCATTAGTGAAACTTTCATTGAGATGATTGATTTAAGTGAGCAAAAACTGACTTTTTTTCGCTTACCTATCAAACTGCATTGAGAAAATTCTTTATAAAATTGTTTTGCAAACAGCCCAAGGTTGTCGTTTCAAAATTAATTCGTGTGACAAACCTCACGATGATCGGATCTTGAATTACTTAAGCGTTCTAATATTAGTGGAGAAAAAAATATTTCTTCAAAAAAAGATTTTGCGTCCATTACAAATGATGCAAATTCAGAGGTTTTTTTTTTTTCTTGTTTTAAATCTATTTTTATTTAGGGTCTTTTTATGTAATAATACAAAAATGTCAGCCCCATTCAGAGGTTACGATCCATTGCATCTAATGAGATGGTCGCGGTTCACTTGTACACTAATTATGCGACCATCAATAATTTTATGATAATGTATTTCATAATTTTTCCGAGTCTCTAATCTCAAGTCTCTAGAATTACAATTCATGTTTAAAGATTTTTTTAAAAATGGTTTTCATTTCTCTGTTTATGTAATGCTGGTAAACAAACTAGGGTCTGAGTTTGGGCGGGAAGTTCAGTCACTAAATTTTCTTTGCCTGTCATATTGGTCTGGAATAATGCAGGTTAATATAAAACTAAATTTAATCTACTTACATACTTATTAAGTTACTTTTTACTTAAATAGAAATCTATTTAAGTAATTTAATAAGTATGTAATCGTGTTTTCACTTTCGTTATTGTTCTTAGTGCCGAAAACCTTAGATCTTCTATCTAGATAGAGGCCTGACAGCCAATACTATAATAATATTTGAAAAATCATTGAATACTCTATTAGTGCTACCGTTGACGGTATATATGTATGGTAAAATGTCTTGTAAAAAATTGAAGGTAGGATTACGGCTAAAAACTTTTTTCTATATGCTCACATCTCGCTACAGTATCTCACCTCACTTATTTATTAATAAGACAAGAAGCTTATTAAAATTTAAGTGTTTGGGTACCAGTGAAGTATTAAGTTAATTAATTTCCTTTAACAATTACTTGTAATGAGCTGTCACGTTAACAATGATTTATATGATGATAGGTTCGAATATATTTTTAATACTAGTAACAAAATATTTACTTGGCTCAATAATACAAAATCAGACAGACAATTTTTGGCTTTATACACCTATTCTACGACAATTTGGTTTTGTACACCTATTCTCTAATACCAAAAGACGTCAATACAAACGCAAGTGCCTTTATATATATTTAATAAATCTTTTATTCCCTTACACAAGAAACATTTACTATAAAATGTTTTTTTTTCTAAAAGACATATGAAATAAAAAAAGACCCGTAAATTTTTCTCTGTTTGTTCTCACAATGTGACCAGTCCAGTTCCAATTCAGTTTTTTTATTTTTTGTATTCCATCACTCGCCATAGTTCTTTTTCTTATTTTTGAAGTCGTTCATCTACACCCTAATTTTATATTTAGTGTCTTTAGAAGATGATACAAGATGCTAAATATTAACTGAAATTCCATAAAATAACAATATTTTTTATTTAAGGAACAAAAGTTCAGGATTTTAAAATAAACATGAACCTTTAATGTTGAATACAATAAAAGGGAAAGTATGATGTCACAATCAGCTTGTTTCTCTCACGATTGAAAAAGAAAACTGTTTGCCGTGTGCAATAAAATGATCCCACGATATTTTATACGAAAGTAAAATTATTAATGAAATTGCAAGTGCATACGTCGTAAAGTAGTAAAATATGCCTGTGGTCTATTGCGATTTTTTTTCAGCCTTTTGCTTTTCCCGCAAAACAGTACAGTCAGTGAGAGGTAGGGTTCTCACCTAGCGTCAAGATACTCCGTTGTCCACTTTCCGCCCGAAATTGAGACATTGCGTGATGAGCAGCGGATCGCAACGGCACTTAGTATTAGGTTTTTTCAGAGCAGAGAAATGAAAATATGTTTTAAATATATTCATTCCCCAAAGTGGGGATCAAACCCACAACCAATCGCGTCTACAGTTGGACGCTGTCCCACTGCACCACAATGGCTATTACAGTTATTTTAAAATAATACACTTAGTGGTGCAGTTGACGGTTGTATGTAGTACAGATGACTTTAGGGTCAAATCTCATTCGGGGTGACTATTTCACAAACTTTGTACGAGGGCGTTAAATTCAGCAGTTCTATCCGCAATGTTTTCGTTTAGGCGATAAGTCGAGAAGTGGGGAATAATTCCACCAACCACGTCTCTTTTTTCCTTTACTCAATTTAATTACCAGATCGGTGATATGAAAATATACTAATTATAAAAATTAATACAAATGAAATCGAACCCAAAACGATCTATAGTACAACCAGACCCCAACTACTAACGGCACTCCTGACATCGACAATGAAGTTTTTATCTTAGAATTCAATTCCAAAAGCATTACTTAACAATGTCACAATTGAGATATTTAGGCGGTAGTGTGCTGTATGATGCGTTATTTCCTTTCGAATCTGACAGACTCGGCAAAAAAAAATAAAGAGATAGAAGTGGAACAATGTGGCAAGTGGAACACACTGCGGGTAGAGCGTTATGACATCACGGCCTCGTGTTGAACAAATGCTAAACTGTTAATGGAATCTGAAACATATTTTGTGTTAGTGTTTGTGTTCCACAAACAAATAAGTATATAAAAGGGACGTGCTTAAAATATAGAGGCCATCGTGGCACTGTGTACATATGTATTGGTTTTGACTGTATACGCGTTGGCTGTGGATTTAATCTAGGGGGGAAGGATTATATTTAAATTATTTTCATTACCCCGCTTTGATGACAAGAAAGGCACGGCGTTGAGATCCGCCATGTAACATGCAGTATCTCAGATTCAGGTAGAAACTCCACTTTCCGGACGGAGTATCTTGACATTAGGTTCTCTCTGCCTACCCTGCTTTATGTGAAGCTTAAATTTTTTTCGTTTCTCTGGTCATCCTAGCAAGGATGAGGTTCATGGAAGTATTGTATTGTCATTGAACCCTGGACCAAAATAGGGGTACAAGATTTTCTAACCTAGATTAATTGATAGATAAATACAAGTAAATCTAATGATGATGAGCTTTTAATTTGACATTGGTGAAAATTTCAATATGTGCATTATTACCTGCGTACTTTATTTAAGCAAGTTTTCAGATGTTTTGGGTTGCCATTTTTTTTCTCCTACATAGATCTATGCTTCCTAGTAATGCAAGATTCTTAGTACATATGTACAAACGTTATATTTAAGGCACCTACATAACATTCGCGGAATTAAAAAGTTTCATTGGGTATGTTTAAAAGAATAATCAAATGGTATATTGCAGCAGCAAATACAAGTAAATGTCATCGTTTCTTTTAGAACATACTTTTATTTTATTTAATTATTTATTGCATTGGGAAAGTGGGTTTGCAATAGTCAAGCAACGTGTTGAAATTGTAGTCATTAGTTATTATTGTATATATTGCCTTTATACAAGTATGCATACATAATAGATATGTATATTATGGCTAAAATATTACCCGTTTTTTACGAAAATTATGCAGATGGAGTGATTGATATAGAACTTGGCATTCTTTTATTATTATATAAAGATGAAGAGCAGATAGCCAATATTTTTCTAATAAATTTGACACGTTACTCAGGCAACGTATAATAATTTACACGTCAACTGGGCCGTATCCGATCGTCGCGCTGTAGGATAGCCGACTGTAATCGAGATTGGTTGTGGGTTCGACTGCCACTCGCAAGAATGATTATATTCATTTATCCGCTTTAGTACCTAAGATAAAGCTCAGCGTTAAATTTTGCCAATGCAATGTTTCGAGTTATTTATTTATATTTATTTTTAATTATTTATTTATAAAGTCTGCCAACTGAATATACAAATCCAACACAATCATTGCAATGTGTTATTCTACTTACAAGCAGACACAATATGCTCCAACACAGCTTTTTACTAACTTAGAATACTACTGAAATTTAAAAATCAAAATTATGTTAAGTTATAGAAATTAAACTAAAGGTTATATAATACAAACAAAAAAAATGGATTAGATAGAGATTTCGGACGAAAAGTCGAGAACGAAGTGCGGGTTAAAACGTGAAGCTGAGATCTAAATATATCTTAGTGTTGTATCTAAATATATGATAGCTATTTTTGTTTGTCTTACTTCCATTGTTTAAGCACAATGCATCTGATGTCATTGCCGAAGTTGTATCATCATTAATTGCTATCACGAACAAAATATTAAATAATTTAGTTTTTTTACCTTTAACCTAAAAAAAACGTAATATAGGTTTTCCTTCTTTTTTTTAATTGTAAGTGTTAAAGGCAACCATGCCTTTACAATATAGTTACGCCATTTTTGTTCTTTTCTGCTTTGCTAGCTGCATCTGGATTTTTTAACTTTTTACTGTTCGACGATATAGAAACTTTTAAGTTTTATCTATAGTGTAGTTGAACGCTTCCCAAATGCGTGATGGCGGTTTCAAAATAATTTTAAAAAATCAAAATGTTCTGTATTCAAATAGACTTCTACATTATTAATAATATTGTTCAATTTTAACAGGTACTTAAACATTTTTTTCACAAATTCAGTGTTATAATTGCAAATAGAAAAAAAAAAATTTATATCTGAATTATTAGCAACTTTACATGTATTTGTACAAGCTTCGATAATACTTCCATTATCTTAACGAAAGTTAATTTTTAAAATAAGAACCAAACACCTGCTTCTGTTTTTACAATCTTCTACTATATGTTACGAGTATGTTCGTGTCAAACAGTAACTAAATTCTTTAGAAATTTAGTAAAGTTTTAAATTAGTACAATAGCTATTACAAAATTTGCTACCGGTATTCTAGATTTTTGTTTTCACGCACATCCCACGTTTACAAAGTACCTACAAAGTGCAAAGAGAGCCCTGTAAAGTAATCTGTTCTATTTTTTATTTATCATTAATTTTTAATATACTAATGTCCCCGTTGACGCGTAGACATGTATCCCTCTTTATATAAACGTGTATGTCAAACACACCGTGTGTTGTGTGTGTTACACTTATTTTATTAAATTAATATATTTTATGCACTTTTAAAAAATATATATTAACAATCTGCACTCCTTTTCTATATAAACTGTAACTGTGCCAAATTTATTACTCCTCCGTTCGCGTAATAATACATGGATTTAAACTATTCCGATATTAACTGAATGACTACAACGCACTAAATGGGAAATGTAGGTGAGGTGTTTTATGCGATCAGGAAAATACGTGGTTTTTATGTTTTTCAATCTAAATTACACATTGTGAAGTCCTGCGCACAAAAATAAATTCAGGCGACAATTACTTTTCAGTTTTATTCTATTATATATTATGATTTTTCTAATATTAAGTGGCCTAATGCTTAACAATCACCGCCAGAGATAAAGCGTAAATCTATAAAAAAAACAAAAAATAAATAAATGGTCTACCACTTTAAAAGCCGGCAACGTCCCTGTAGGTCCTCTGGTGTTACACGGGGTCGTGGGCGGCGCTGCACTTACCATAAGGTGACCCAAGACGTTTGCCTTGCCTATAGAATAAAAAAAAAACAATTATATTACAAGTAGGCATATTAGTTTAACGATTTCGCACACATGCAGTGCGGGTAGATACTTGTAGCTTAAACATTTTTAGCTCTTAGTCGTAAAGATCAAAAAATATATTATTACAAGCAAGTATGCATTACCTACCCAATTCGTCCGATACAGGGATAATGTTAAAAAAACCTATTTTGCTGAATGTTAGTTTTAAATTCCATAATAAATAATCGTGTTATTGCATTTTTATAAACGAAGCAGTAAAATAAGATGTTTTATTTACAGGAAGTAATCATATCGTCATTTGGAAATTGATATGTTTTTACGTGAAATAAAATTAGCACTTCAACGTTGTTTTGTATGAAAATTATTCATTTCTTTTGAAAAATTGTCGTATCGCAGTTGGGGCTTGTCAAATTGACGCGCAAACTCAACGCAAAATAAAATTTGTCAGTAAAACGTATATAATAAGTTTTTTAATTCCACTGACAAATATAAGAGTGTCTTATATCACCAGAATCTCATTCGGGATTCATGCGTATCTTGAGAAGTAATTGAAGATGCTATTAACTTAATAAAATATGTACATTTTAATTCAACATTACCTATTTAAAAGTGATAGTTCTCATACTTTAAATTTGAAATTTATTGAAATGTCTAGTTTGAAGCGACAAGGTAATAACCAGGAAAAAAGTTCTAGGTACCTTTTATTTCTTTCTTCGAACAAATAAACAGTTTATAAACATTAATAGGTATTATATAAATTGAAACTTAATATTAATATATTTAATACTATTACTATATTAAAATAAAAATATTTTATTCTTAAAACTACTACTAAAAACAGTAAAGTTACAACTTTACATATCATTGTAGTAACCAAAATATTAATAACGCATATTTTTTATTTAAGCTAGACCAACCATTGATGTATTTTTGTTTAAAATTAGTGTAAAACACGTGATAGTGGGTGACATTTGTTCTATTATCATGTTAAAAATATTAGCTTTATGCTGTTTATACAAAAGTTTATGCAGAGAGAGCATAGTGATTAGTCACTCCTTATACTACCTACCTAAATAATTATTTATTGTGTACCGAATAAGAAAGCCAATGCCACACTATTTATGCATACCAAGAAACTAAATATTAAATATGCAATACAATTTTTGTGTGACACTTAAGCGTAAAGCCATATTAAATAATTTAAAGTAATTTATTATTAATTATTTATTATTCGTGAACGTTTATTACAGGTGAAGGATATTGACAGCGAGAGTCAACGCTCCGCGAGACTACCCGACACAGCTAGCGGCTTAGAAGAAAAATTGTAAGTAATTATAATACTGAATACAAATTTGATATATAATAATTATATGTTGTAATATTGTAGGCCATTACGGTACAGTGTGACATCGTCAGCATGTAAACGCGACATTTGTAGTTCGTTTGTAGTTATTCATTTGCCCGATTCTGAATCGAAATCGTTCATACAAACATTTAAATACAAATTTTAATTATTTTTATTTACCTGCTCTTATGAGACGCGCGGTGCTGAGTTCCGCCACTCAATAATCAATATTAGACCATGGAGTGCCTGTAGGGTGTACAGCAGGGTGCTGTATGTGAAAGATACTTGAAGCATATGAGAAATAAATTATTTCGTGTTTTACTTTGTTAAAGTACTAGCAATTGATACATTACTATATAGTTATTGGCTAAGATGAACAATTTATTCTATTGAAATGTGAATGCAATACATCGTGAGGCTATTGTATATAAAATCATGATTTAAACGTTAGGAACGTTATAAGGCAAGCTGGTAGGTGTAGTTTTTAGCTTTATATTAATCGAAGATTTAATACAATAATATTAGGGTAATAATATATACCCTAATAATATATATATTATAAATTACGTTATTACAAAAAAAATATCGTAGCGCAGTTAAGAAGCATTACGCGATGATTGTAGATTGAAATCCCAGTTTAGGTACACATACAATGACAAATGCATACATGAGTTGAGTTCAATCATACAATATTAATACGAAAGATAATAAAGCAACAAGTCACACACTTTTCGCCTGTAAATAAAAAAACGACATCCACATTTCACATAACCAGAGTAAGCGCTTATATGTAAAAAAGTCTTTGCCTCAGTTAGTATTCGAGCCCTGGACCATCGAAAAAAGTTAAACACGTTACGTTTATACTAAGATGGTGTATATTTAGATGAGTATGTTTACGAGAAGTTAGAGATCAAGGAAGTATGCAGATGGAGCGCATCATTGCCTTATGTAATCGCATTGCGTCGAGACACTCATATAAATAAAATTAATATGTAGGTTCCTATATCTTAAAAGTTAATCATAAAATAAAAAACTTACTTTATATATGTGTAAGTTAATGGAGAAAATAATTATGCTATTTCTTGTATTGTAGCAATAAAATTTAATTATTTTTTACTTATGTAGTTATAGTGCAATTGTCGTGTCATATAATACTATATACGTAAAGACTGTGGGTTCACATTTTGTACTAATTGAAATTCATTAAAAAAAAAGGTAAATGGACTAGGACATTAGGTTGATATGATGAAAGGACTACATTATAATTGGAAATCCGGACATGTGCAAATTTACCACAAAACGACGAGTATCTGAGTATCTATAAATAATGTATAGTTAGTAAAACAGTTAAAGAACCCAACATTTTTATCACCAAATTTAATAATCTACATGGTATATAAGTGTGTTATTGAAAATAAGACTTTCATTTTGTTCTTCACTAATTAAACATTTAAATACATCTTAAAGTACTGAATTTTTACGTTCCAAAAAAAAGTTAGTGACACGTCACTTCGTTTTCCACCTGCCATATATTTAGTGATACATACACTGTCAAAAGTCAACTAAGTTATAATATTTTTTTAACATTAATTTCCTTAACATAACAAGTGTTTAAATTTTTATACGTATACGTTTTCTAAATATATGTTTTTAAGCTAAGTCTAAACACTTCTTATAGATGTTTGTTGTGAGTTAAGTTTGTTATAAGACCAGGATGACTTGTAAAAGGAGACGTGGATTCAAGACTTGCATCGTAAGAAACATTTATATTAAATTCTATTAGCTTTGTATACTTGTCTATATAATCGATAGAGATTGTCAACGTGTGTGAGAAATAAAAAAGCGTTTACTATTGGTTGTACTTAGAGAATGAAACAATGGCAAGATAAAAAATTGTGTTACGGTATCACACGACACGTTTTCCTTTACATACGTCTGTCAGGGCTATTAATGCTTGGTAAAAATGTGAATTATTGTTTTTAATTTAATCTTTACCGGCACGTTAGGAGTTCACCTTATTCCTTTATTTTCTGATATCTCAAATTCAGGAGAGAAAGTGGATGGATCTATCTTCCCGGCTCAGTTCTCTTTAGCTAGCTCTGCGGGAACCAACGACATTATGCAGCATTATACTAAGCAGTATTATATTAAGCAGCATTATACTAAGAATTAATGAAATGAATGAAAAAAAAACTAATAGTAGATTATATCGTTCTCCTTTCTACACCCTATATATAAAATATGCTAGTTGTTACAAATGTGGAAATGCCTACCAGCGGCACTGTTACCAGGTTGATACGATATATATCTTTATATATATATCTTTTTATGTAATTAAAATTAAATTAAATTAAAACTTAGGTTTTATGCTTAATTTTAATAAAGTATTATAAAATTGAGGTAAAATAATTATAAAAGCCATGTAAAATAAAATTTTATTTACAAAAAAAAAATAAAATTATTTACAAAAAAATATTTACTATATATAATATAATATTCACAAAAGATATTCTTATAATGTAAAACAATTTATAATATAATTATTTAGTAATATTTTCTTCTTAGTAACGTATACATATTTTTGTATACATTACGAGCTCACAACGTAAAAGACGTTTGCCGGAAATGATAGAGCACGGAGCTGATAAAACTACAATTTAATATTCATCCTTCATATTTTGTTACTTGTCAAAATTTACATTTTGGCCATGTTTCTGTAAAGTGTATATTGATAACACTGTGTTCCGTAAAGTAATGAATTTGAACCGTCCTGTTGTAGAGTTTTAGTTTGACTCATATTTAAATTATTTTTTCCAACAAAATATTCCTTTGAATTCTTCTATGCAATAAACATATATTTTGGAATTATCATAAAATATTAAATGAACGGAATGAAAGGAAACGAGAAATTTTATTACGGGAGTATCACAATATGTTTCCATATAGACAAGATTTGTCATATATTTCAGTTTACTCTATCGTATATTGCAACTTCTTATATGATATGGAAAAAAAGTACATACTAATGTAAATAAATATGTATTAAAATGATCAAAAAACACTTTTCTCAATACATTTTACTCACAAAAATACATATTTTACAGCCAAAAAAAGCAAGGTCGAATATTACGGTGAAAGAATTACACAAATAATGCCAACACAAGTGACGACGCGAAAATTGTTCCTGGTTGATTATATACAAACATCTCCGCGGTTTGCATACAAATAGCTTATAACATATCCCTATAGATGATTATTTATAGATTTTTCTTTTCTTTATTCATAAACTTAGCCTTCACTGCTCCATCGTTAATTATACAGCTATTTCTGCATTCATGCTGTATTATAGATTATATCTTGCATTTTGTCTCTTTAATTAACAGTTTTTTAGTTTTTGTAACATAATTTAGTGTTTAAATAAAAAAATATTATAATAACATACGGTAAAAAGAAACTAAAAACCTACAGGATGTGCCAATTGTTTATCAGTTTAAAGGCATTGTGCGCAAAATAGCGGAAATGTTTTTTTAAGGAATTGAACCTTCAATTAAACACGTCTAAACTACATAAAACCGTCAAATATGAACAAGTTTTACTCAGATTAGTATTGATAATTAATGCAAATAATAATATTTAGGAAGTATTATATTTTACTATATTTTAATCGCATAAGCACATTTCACTGACATACTAATAGTGGAAAGGGGTGCATGCTCATATAAAAGTAATTCACTTCTAGTAACAATATAACCACCTTTTATTATTTCCTGTACGTATTGTATTTACATACGAGGACTATAGCTTAAAAAAATATTCTTAATTAATTCCGACGTAGATTAATAAAAATATGCTAAAAATATGCCTACCACAAATTTTAGCTAATTTAACATTAGCTAAAATGTGTGTAGGGTAAAATATTTGTGTGGTAGGATTCCAAGAGGTACGGGTTCAAATCGACCTACTTTCAAATTTATATATCATTTTTACAAATTTGCTAACCCTTTCAAAGTAAGTAACACTTTAAAATATATAAGAATTCTCTCCTAGAATATAATTATATCTATGTTATCAGCGTTTTGTAGTATAGGAAAAATACATCTAGTTATAAGTAAACTTGTACTTCACGTCGCGCTTGTTTAGAGCGCATTAAGTTATGATATTAATAATCCTTTAAGTGTTTTTTGCACATTTAACTGAATCAGTATCAGTCTAAATAGTATCTTGTCCATTCCACGTGGCATTGGCAAAGTAAATTATGCTAAACTGATATGTCTACAAGCCATAAATTAAAGAACAGAAGAGAAATATTATGTATTGAATGGTGAAACTTAACGCCGCCGTTTTGTCTTGACTAATGTATCTCCTACTTCATTAATATATCTCCAAGCAATATTTGAAATATTTTTATCCAATCCAAGTATGCAAGGCAGTCAGAGAGAACCTAGTCTCAAGATACTCAGTTCTTCACTTTCCGCCCGAAATCGAGATATTGCGTGTTGAGTGGTAGGACAAGAACTACTTTAGTTCAGTAACTTAGTAGTCAAAAAAATTGTGACAAAACATTAACACAAAATTAATTATTTCCTTAAACTTTTTTTTTACTTGTCGGTTTTTCCAACAAAACAGGGTTATCAGATATAACCTAGTGTTAAGAACCTCCATTCTCCACTTTACGCCAGAATTCGAGACATTGCGCGTTGAGTGGAGGAGCTGAGCGGAGAAATTAAAATAATTAAATTAGGATACGAGGAGGATAGTATTAAGGGAAGCTTAGCAAAAACAATAGTCACAACTGCATTTAAATCTGCACTGACAAACAGAAAGGCAAATTAAAAATCATTGTTTCGGGTTTTATTATATTGATAAATTACCCCAATAATATTTTTTCTCATCATCCATGTCAAGACTGCATGGATCGGTTACATTGTTATTATATATATGTATAGATATAGATTATATCACAAGTAGCCACCTAACAACAGCGCGTGTGCAAACTAACATAATTCCGGATAACTGTAACGGATACGCACGCGATCGCAATCGTCACATTGAAATCACAATTTTCGCACTAATTTATATAATTGAATGTAAATTTGCATTATACAGTGTGATTGTGAGTGCATTCAGCATATTGTTGCTTTTTTGTAGTATTAGGAGCGATGCAAATCAGTTTAATCCAGTGAATTTAAAAAAAATGCAAAATTTAATTACCAGTCAATTTGACTGAGCGCGGTAGAATAAGGTATACAAGGACTGTTGGTAGGTTTTAGTGCTAAAACCTGTTTAGGTTTTTATTTTATTTTTTCTTTAATTTTCCCTCTTCCGAATTTTGGAGTAGGCCTACCTAGACGTACCTAGTAGGAAGTAACTCCGTTCTCCCTAATTAACTACGATCTGAGTGATAAAACGCTGTTATACTACATCACGATAGTCTAGCTCATTTCTTTTTCTAAGTAAGAAATTCATCAAACCATAGTGCGTAAGTAATAAATGTGCAAATTTTGTATAAAAAATATATTGCTGGTCATTTGTATGTACACAAGTAAACGATCATATCATGATTTGTTAAACATAAATGATTCACTCGAAAAGGAAACACGACGGTATAGCACAACTTTTTGTAAACTTGACAAGTTATTATAAACATTTTAAAAAATAATAGTTTTTTTAACTATATAGAAGTGATGTTTAAAAAAACTATATTGTATGTTATACATATAACGGTTAAAGTTTCACATTATTCATAAAGCAAACGATTTTCGACAATAATTACGTATGAAAATTTAATACACTCTAGTAAGTGTGATATATTTTTCTATATATTATGTAAAATATATAAAAATACAAGTAATATTATGGATGAAGTATGGTGCTGAAAAGTAGTGCGCGTTGATGTCTTTTTTGTAAGACTTCAAAATTGACATAAATAAATTTTAAATGATAACATATATGTAATGTTTATAATAATAAATAATGTTTAATATATTACAGTGTCCTTTAATATATTAAATTTAAATTATTGTATTTTTTAATAATGTGCAACACGTGCATGGAATTGCATATAGTTAATCACCCTTTGTTCGAAAGCTCGGAAATCCCTCCAAGTGCCGGTCTCGTAAAGAAAGCCACATTCATGACTCAATAGGCTTATTTATCACATGTATGAATAAGTCTTTATCGATGTTAAAATTTAAAATTTATATTTTATATATTTTGTTAAAATTTATCATATTATCAATTAACAAAGTATGCCATTTATTATGTATTTTAAAATATCTTGGCATACACTGTGATCGAAAAATTTACGTTTAGAAAGAATTGAGCAAATATTACCAGTATTGGTAGCGCAAGCTTTTCTCATTCAAATACGGTTTGTATAGAATGTCATTAAACATTATTTCTGGATTGGACTTTCTATAATTTTTCTATATTTTATTTAAATACATTATTAAAATCATCACATAGTAATAATTATATCAATAAAATGTAACGCTAAGAAATCTTAATTAGTGTATACAAAATATACTGAAATCACGTTTCAGAAATATTCAAACACGTCACTTCATTAGGTTATGGCGAAGCAATTGAACACCACTTAATTCTTAACTGACACTAAAGCTGTAATGACTTTTAGTTTTAAAACCACAGATAAAAGTCTTTTTTTTTTGACATATCTTCAAAACAAATTTATTAATTGTTAACATCATTTACATCAAGTACATTCTCTCATCCTTTCCTGTGAAGATGAATGTACATGAACAATGTACACAAAGCTTTATACGACATAAACTGATTAATGACCTCAGATAATTTTTTTACTTGTACGACGCATGTCATGTGTAATTTTGTTTATGCAAAATATTCTTTAAAGATGGACCGATGGCGTCTGCACTTCCGCTTCTTTTATATATTTGCAGTTTTAACGAGGCATTCATAACTTTTCTTAAAATAGCATATTTTAAAACTTTATACAGACATATATATGAATATTGTATTTTTTATATATTTATAATACACGGCCATTTTTTTTTATTTCAACATATAACACTACAAACACCATACTCCTTTTTTATTATTTGTTTTTTAACCGTTTACTTACATTCATATATAAATATAAATGGCTCTTCATAAATGAAACTAAGTTATATATATACAAGGCAGTTTATTTATATTTTACGAATTTTTATTACTTATTAATAACGTTAATTAAATTATTAAAATAACAAAATAATCTACACATTAAATATATGACTAATATATTCGGTGTTAAAAACAAAAGTCCCAGAAAAACTAACGTTCCCACCACCGTTATAACCCGACACTTTTATATAGTCATCGGTTTATTGTATTAAGCCGTCTCTGATAGACGGCTTAATACAATACAGACGATTACTATATAATATAATCGGTCAGCCTACGACACCGTAGCACTATTTAACAAATCTTACAATAGACAGAGAGATTTAGAAAACGTATCAAAATTTGAACGCAGCGGGATTTGAACCCGCGCCTCTCGAAAACCGTTCCGTTCCTAAGTGTGATATTAACACTTTAAAAATTGTCAAAAAATCTTACAATATTTTCACATATCCACTTTTATAACTATTATACAAAATCTAAATCTAGATTGAGATGGAGAGGAACTGGCAAAAGGGCATGACCGCTATGGTGGAGGGTGTGATCGCTTTATTTATATTATTCCTATACATATTTTTAGTATCCACATATTAATTTCGGAACATTGTGTGTTTTGGAGTGTGGTGAGTGTGTTAGTTTACTTCAGTAGAAATAGAAATTGTTCTATGGAGAAATGGATCGACGTCATAAAGTACACAACTTTGCTATAATAGTTCTTCCAGCACTTTACATTAATTTCTTTATTATATTTTATTGTAATAAAACATACTCAATATCTATTTTAATATTTGTGAAGTTCTGTTCAAACTACGCCACGCTTAAATTTTAATATGTTATCCAAAAATATTTTAAGCAACTCTTTTTAAATGTGCTGATGTACGACTGAAATATCTAAATTCAATTTGGGCGAATATTTACAATAAGAATATATAGTTGAGGCAATCGTGGCTCAGTGGGACATCATTTGACTGTAATCGGGTGTGGTCTCGGACAGAAACCGAATAACAGAGTGTCTTGAATCTACGCTCTTTTAGTCTATCCTCGATTGACTTACACAAGAGTGGCATTGGGTTTCGCAAAGCAGCACGCGATATCTGAAAACTAAGTCGAATGACACATTTAAAATAATAACCAAAGTGTCTGCCAAAAATTTATCGAATCATTATGGTACTACAAAAGCTGATGCCTCATACAAATAGCAGTAATTAACAGGGAAAGTGAACTCCTTATTACAGTCAATTACTGTTACGCAAAGCACTGCCATATACCGCGGTCGATTAACACCTAACTTGGTTTATGGTGCAATACATTATCGTATAATTTAAAATATTATTCGAGAAACAAATTGGAATTATTATTATTTATATTAATATTAATATATTTGGTTAGAAAAAAGGTATACTACACGTAAAAAACAATAATCAATATGTGTAATTATATATTTATTAATTTTACATGTCACTATTTCTATTACATACGCTTTCGCCCGTGTCTTGGCCGCGCAGTGAAATGTCGACGTGAGCTGCGTTAATTGGGAGGCAGCTAAGTTAGGTTTCCCTTGGCATTGAACCTGCTACTATCGCTTTGTTATAAAATACCGGAAGCATATTAATTTCTAAAATTGTGCTTTTGAGTGTTGTTAATTATTATTATTATAATAATTATTATCTTGCTTTTTAATTTCGATTAGGCATTACTTCATTGTTCTTTATATTTGTTCATTGTTATGAGTAATATTTTATTTATTACACAACATAGACAAGTTACTCCGTTCTTATTTTAACCCGAAATAATTTTGCAATGACAATATTTCCCTAATAAAAGCACACAATAATCGTTCATGCACGTTCCTGGACTAGTGAAATAATTAGTATTAGTATTACTAGTTTTTCAGCTTCGTGTTTTTTCCCGCATAGCAGGGTCGGGGCCTACTATCAAGACACTCCGTTCTCAACTTTCCACCTAAATTTAAGTCTTTTCAGAGCGGAGAAATAAATGAATTGAACTATAATCATTCCTTCCCGTGGGAATCGAACCCACAACGATCCCAGTCAGACGCAGTCGTACTGCGTCAATGACCACAAATTGTATAGAGAAGATTAATTACATATCATTATCTTATAAAATAACAAAAAAAGTAAAAACTACTTCATAATGAAAATGTCATTATAATTTTAAATTTTAACTTTAAAGAGGGACCATAGCTCGAGCGGGCACAGAAATTCCGCCGGACGTCCATAAATAAATAATTACCCTTACTCAAAAAGTCATGTTGCTGACATTTAAATTACGTGACAGCTTTTTTAATACACTGTTTATATATATATATATATTTAATAATTATATTATATTAAATACTAAATTAGCTCCACGCTTTTAACACGTTTTCCCGTATAGCATGGAAGGCAGAGAGAACCCAGTGTCATGACACTCCGTTCTCCACTTTCTGCCTTTATGCTACACATTTCGTGTAGAGTGGCGGAACTCAATACCGCGTTATGTCTCGTCATCAGAGCGAAACTCAACGCCGCACTTTGTCTTACTAGTGCGAAGAAATTGAAACAAAAAGAAACTGTACAAAAGTCTGCGTATTGTAATTTTGATAACTTGACCAATGAAATAAACACAGTGTAATTATTTTTTGACATTAAACAATGACTAAGCGATTATTATCAATAACACAATATAAATCGATACTGAATTCTGAGTAATACATTAGATTGTCCCGTTAATTTCACCTTTTTTTGCATTGCCTCCATCGATCGAGTGCAAGAACCTTTGTTTTTTTTTCGGCGTCTCCCACACGAACTTAAGAGTTCAGTGGACCTAACCCTATGTGTATTGGAATATTTTTTTAAGCCTTAACACATATATAAATCTTACAAAATATTTTAAAGCTTAAGAAATAATAAACACTGTTTCTTGTAAAAACTATATAGTAGTTATTTAGTAATGGCATATAAATGATCTATTTTGTTAATAATCTATTTTTAAATTGAACATTAAAATAATATAAATTATCGTTGCCTCTGCTTTGTATTTATTTTTATCGTAAATAATGCGGAAACGCTCATGTTATTAGTTAAATTTATTTTATTTTCCATATTTGTCGAATAAGTCACTCAATTTTCCAATCGAGCCTGCATTGTGGCGCAATATGGCGTTTGACTATATACGCGATCATCGTGGGTTCGGTTCCCACTTAGAGTAATGATTGTATTCAAATTATTTTCATTTATCTGCTATGGTGACAAGACAACACAAGGTATTGAGTTCCACCACTCAACACGCAATAACTCAGATTCGCATTGTCTCGTATTCGAGCGGAAAGTGAAGAACGGAAGGTCTTGACACTGGGATATTTTTGCCTAACCTGCTATGCGGGGAAAAGGCAAGTTTATTATCAGTCATTTATTAACAAAAGAAAATTATATACATCATACGGCATTATGTTTGACCATTCAACACCACCACATATGTTTGAATCATAAATGGCGAACGGAGCCATCTTTTAACTACACGATACGGGAGCTGACTAGAAATATATTGATATATAAATATTATTAAACATTACTCTTATTAGAAAACGTATAAAAATTTGAACGCAGCGGGATTTGAACCCGCGCCTCTTGAAAACCGTTCAAGCGCTCTGACCGCTAAGCCATGCGTCCCACCTCCAGCTATGTTGAAATTCTTATACGCTTATTACAACTTATATTTGTTGTTAGCATCTCTGTAGAGAGATTTTTACAAATTTCTGCTATCCAAAGATTATTCTACGAACAATCGTCTGGCAAGAGAGAATGCTATTTATTAAATATATATTTTGTTAACATTTTTTAAATATATATTTTGATACGGTTGAACGGCTTGAACGGTTTTCAAGAGGCGCGGGTTCAAATCCCGCTGCGTTCAAATTTTTATACGTTTTCTAAATATGTCTTTTTCAATTTCCTAAGTGTGGGAATAACACTTTAAAAAATGTTAACAAAATATATTACTCTTATTAAATATGTAAACTGTGCGTAAAAAATTGTGCGCTTATTTAATAAATAAAACATAAACATTTGTAAACTAAAAACAAGATTATAGAGAAGTACATCAACACATTGTTATTTAACAAATTATTACCTATATTAATAAGATGAGCTAGCTTACAGAGCAAATGAGTACAAACACTGGTCAGCCCGTTTCTATTATAACAGAAACAATAGATCACCGCAAATCCTAAATACGGACGCGAGAAGTGAGTCTTGAAATCATTTCTTATTATCCGTTTGAACGCACTTCCTGCACGAACCGTTACAATGTCCTATAGAAAGTTTGATGCGGATCAAACACTGTGGTGACCAGAAAGTAACATATTAAGAAATTGTGCTGTATAGATTTAAACTAATACATAAACATTACATTAAAAAAAAGAAAGAAAACAGCTTATAAACTAACTATTCTAAAATAATATTGTAGGTTATAATGAGAAAAATTTAATCTTCACTATTTATTTCCGAGCGGGAATTGAACCCATAACGATCGCGTTTACAGTCAGCCGCTTTGCTACTGCGCCACGACGGCCACGACGTCCTCTTAAATATTTAAGTGCATATAATCGGTCTACATTTCTCTTTTACGACAGATTCATATTTTAATTCGAAGTTTCATGTTTATCCATAATATTGAAGCCATCATAGCGCAATATGTTGAGAAGTAGTTGTTTGATTTCCATTTGAAGAAATGTTTACGGTAACTTAAAGGAAAGTATTTTCGTTTCACTAACGATTTCGGATAAACTACGGTTCCACCATATAAAAGCCAATACGAAGAACAGTTAATGTCAACAGGAGAGAAGAGAGAGAGTTTCATTAGGCATCGTATTCACATTCACGCATCTAGCGTGGAGATAAAAAAAATATTTAAAAATTTACCTAAATATCAATAACATATATCTAGACGTAGTAAAATCATTACTTAAAAAAGTTAATTCCCTTTTAAAAACAAACATATTTTAAATCTTCTGAAAATTTCATTTTTCAAATCGCGCGCTTAAATTGAAATTCTAAAAGTCAAACTTTCGGACACCCTAATCCTGACATACAACATTTGTCTCGGCATTCTAAGGTTTACAGTTATGCAACGCTTTATATTATAAGTTAACAAAGAAATGGCTTATTTTCCATTGTACGTATATATGACAACTAGTAATCGTAAGATTACTATCATGATTATTGAATGCAAGCATAGCTAACATATTTTTATTTTAAATAACCATTAGTAAAACTGTACAGAAAGCTTTACGTATTCATATTACACTAGTAGCGACCCGCTCGCGGCTTCGCCTGCGAACATTACGCGACTAATAGCTATTTAATTTTTTCGGATTTGAGGATGATGATGATTAATGGATTTTTTCTTTTGTGTCAAATTAACCAGGCTAAACATATTTATAAGTGATTCCAGAACAGATAAAGTAATATTACATATTTTTAAAACGCTAGAAAAATATTGACATATATTTCATACATTTAGAATAAGAAAAACATATTTCAGAAAACGTATAAAAAAAAAAAAAAAAAAAAAAAAAAAAAAAAAAAAAAAAAAAAAAAAAAAAAAAAAAAAAAAAAAAAAAAAAAAAAAAAAAAAAAAAAAAAAAAAAAAAAAAAAAAAAAAAAAAAAAAAAAAAAAAAAAAAAAAAAAAAAAAAAAAAAAAAAAAAAAAAAAAAAAAAAAAAAAAAAAAAAAAAAAAAAAAAAAAAAAAAAAAAAAAAAAAAAAAAAAAAAAAAAAAAAAAAAAAAAAAAAAAAAAAAAAAAAAAAAAAAAAAAAAAAAAAAAAAAAAAAAAAAAAAAAAAAAAAAAAAAAAAAAAAAAAAAAAAAAAAAAAAAAAAAAAAAAAAAAAAAAAAAAAAAAAAAAAAAAAAAAAAAAAAAAAAAAAAAAAAAAAAAAAAAAAAAAAAAAAAAAAAAAAAAAAAAAAAAAAAAAAAAAAAAAAAAAAAAAAAAAAAAAAAAAAAAAAAAAAAAAAAAAAAAAAAAAAAAAAAAAAAAAAAAAAAAAAAAAAAAAAAAAAAAAAAAAAAAAAAAAAAAAAAAAAAAAAAAAAAAAAAAAAAAAAAAAAAAAAAAAAAAAAAAAAAAAAAAAAAAAAAAAAAAAAAAAAAAAAAAAAAAAAAAAAAAAAAAAAAAAAAAAAAAAAAAAAAAAAAAAAAAAAAAAAAAAAAAAAAAAAAAAAAAAAAAAAAAAAAAAAAAAAAAAAAAAAAAAAAAAAAAAAAAAAAAAAAAAAAAAAAAAAAAAAAAAAAAAAAAAAAAAAAAAAAAAAAAAAAAAAAAAAAAAAAAAAAAAAAAAAAAAAAAAAAAAAAAAAAAAAAAAAAAAAAAAAAAAAAAAAAAAAAAAAAAAAAAAAAAAAAAAAAAAAAAAAAAAAAAAAAAAAAAAAAAAAAAAAAAAAAAAAAAAAAAAAAAAAAAAAAAAAAAAAAAAAAAAAAAAAAAAAAAAAAAAAAAAAAAAAAAAAAAAAAAAAAAAAAAAAAAAAAAAAAAAAAAAAAAAAAAAAAAAAAAAAAAAAAAAAAAAAAAAAAAAAAAAAAAAAAAAAAAAAAAAAAAAAAAAAAAAAAAAAAAAAAAAAAAAAAAAAAAAAAAAAAAAAAAAAAAAAAAAAAAAAAAAAAAAAAAAAAAAAAAAAAAAAAAAAAAAAAAAAAAAAAAAAAAAAAAAAAAAAAAAAAAAAAAAAAAAAAAAAAAAAAAAAAAAAAAAAAAAAAAAAAAAAAAAAAAAAAAAAAAAAAAAAAAAAAAAAAAAAAAAAAAAAAAAAAAAAAAAAAAAAAAAAAAAAAAAAAAAAAAAAAAAAAAAAAAAAAAAAAAAAAAAAAAAAAAAAAAAAAAAAAAAAAAAAAAAAAAAAAAAAAAAAAAAAAAAAAAAAAAAAAAAAAAAAAAAAAAAAAAAAAAAAAAAAAAAAAAAAAAAAAAAAAAAAAAAAAAAAAAAAAAAAAAAAAAAAAAAAAAAAAAAAAAAAAAAAAAAAAAAAAAAAAAAAAAAAAAAAAAAAAAAAAAAAAAAAAAAAAAAAAAAAAAAAAAAAAAAAAAAAAAAAAAAAAAAAAAAAAAAAAAAAAAAAAAAAAAAAAAAAAAAAAAAAAAAAAAAAAAAAAAAAAAAAAAAAAAAAAAAAAAAAAAAAAAAAAAAAAAAAAAAAAAAAAAAAAAAAAAAAAAAAAAAAAAAAAAAAAAAAAAAAAAAAAAAAAAAAAAAAAAAAAAAAAAAAAAAAAAAAAAAAAAAAAAAAAAAAAAAAAAAAAAAAAAAAAAAAAAAAAAAAAAAAAAAAAAAAAAAAAAAAAAAAAAAAAAAAAAAAAAAAAAAAAAAAAAAAAAAAAAAAAAAAAAAAAAAAAAAAAAAAAAAAAAAAAAAAAAAAAAAAAAAAAAAAAAAAAAAAAAAAAAAAAAAAAAAAAAAAAAAAAAAAAAAAAAAAAAAAAAAAAAAAAAAAAAAAAAAAAAAAAAAAAAAAAAAAAAAAAAAAAAAAAAAAAAAAAAAAAAAAAAAAAAAAAAAAAAAAAAAAAAAAAAAAAAAAAAAAAAAAAAAAAAAAAAAAAAAAAAAAAAAAAAAAAAAAAAAAAAAAAAAAAAAAAAAAAAAAAAAAAAAAAAAAAAAAAAAAAAAAAAAAAAAAAAAAAAAAAAAAAAAAAAAAAAAAAAAAAAAAAAAAAAAAAAAAAAAAAAAAAAAAAAAAAAAAAAAAAAAAAAAAAAAAAAAAAAAAAAAAAAAAAAAAAAAAAAAAAAAAAAAAAAAAAAAAAAAAAAAAAAAAAAAAAAAAAAAAAAAAAAAAAAAAAAAAAAAAAAAAAAAAAAAAAAAAAAAAAAAAAAAAAAAAAAAAAAAAAAAAAAAAAAAAAAAAAAAAAAAAAAAAAAAAAAAAAAAAAAAAAAAAAAAAAAAAAAAAAAAAAAAAAAAAAAAAAAAAAAAAAAAAAAAAAAAAAAAAAAAAAAAAAAAAAAAAAAAAAAAAAAAAAAAAAAAAAAAAAAAAAAAAAAAAAAAAAAAAAAAAAAAAAAAAAAAAAAAAAAAAAAAAAAAAAAAAAAAAAAAAAAAAAAAAAAAAAAAAAAAAAAAAAAAAAAAAAAAAAAAAAAAAAAAAAAAAAAAAAAAAAAAAAAAAAAAAAAAAAAAAAAAAAAAAAAAAAAAAAAAAAAAAAAAAAAAAAAAAAAAAAAAAAAAAAAAAAAAAAAAAAAAAAAAAAAAAAAAAAAAAAAAAAAAAAAAAAAAAAAAAAAAAAAAAAAAAAAAAAAAAAAAAAAAAAAAAAAAAAAAAAAAAAAAAAAAAAAAAAAAAAAAAAAAAAAAAAAAAAAAAAAAAAAAAAAAAAAAAAAAAAAAAAAAAAAAAAAAAAAAAAAAAAAAAAAAAAAAAAAAAAAAAAAAAAAAAAAAAAAAAAAAAAAAAAAAAAAAAAAAAAAAAAAAAAAAAAAAAAAAAAAAAAAAAAAAAAAAAAAAAAAAAAAAAAAAAAAAAAAAAAAAAAAAAAAAAAAAAAAAAAAAAAAAAAAAAAAAAAAAAAAAAAAAAAAAAAAAAAAAAAAAAAAAAAAAAAAAAAAAAAAGATATACACCTTGTATGCATACTCATATTACTCATATATAATAGAGAAGATTTCATATTTTGTGATAAAAGCCGTTAAAAATTATTTTCGAACGCTTGTATGAAATACATCAAAATAGTATACTACGAATATGTATGAAAATGTAATCATAAGAGGCCCACAAAAAAATCCGAAGTAGCATAATTATTTTAAAATATTACTAATCCTTATATCAAAATTAGTATATCAGTTACCTTGGCTATTTTATGTAGATTTTTCTGTTATCCTTTAGTTCATTTACATGAATAGTTATCACAGATTAAGAAGAACGGAGTGTCTTGACACTAAAGTCCTCTGTCTTCTCTGCTATGCCTGAAAAAGCGAGTAGCTAAAGACAAAATAAATAAAAATAAAACGTATCGTTAAAAATTACGCCTATTGCCTTTAAATATATAATCAGTGGTTTCTTCTAAAACTGAAATTTGTAGCATTATATCATTTTGAAGTAGCAGAAAAGGAAGATATAGCTTATTTGAATAGAGCTTTTTGACGATATCTACGAGACGCAGATTCAAATACCATGTTTGAAGTTTGTTAAAACTTTTTCTTTTATTTACTAACTAAAGTATTTATTATAAAAACATGCTACGTGTATTTCACTAAATTTTAATGATTTTTGTTTAAGTAAATAATCACTTCCTTCTTCAACTTTCGTTCAATGGCATAGCTGTTATCCGAACCCAAAGCTACAGTTTTTCTAACAAGGCCGGGGTGACATTTATGTTATACATAAATATAAACATTACCAGAAGTTCAAACCACCCACAGACCTCTGCTTTATTTAATATTTTTATTAAAAATATTAGAAATCACATGATAAATTGTGCCAACTGATAACATCTGAACTCAATATAATAAAGCGTTAACCTCACTCATGAATCAAAGTCACATTATGACATCGCATTCATATCACGTGCTGTACCTTCTACGTGAAGAGAATACCCGTAGTGATTTTCAAAGTATACACCGTTACTTATACGTGATTGCTATCTGGAGTATATAGAGAATAATAGCTTTGGAGAATACAGAGAATAATATTTTTTCTTTGAATATATTCTTCTTTCTTATTAGAGAAGTAGGGGACGTCTCTCCCTTCTTCAAATTTCATATATATGATGCCACTGCATAATGGGCGGTATTTAATGAAGTATTGTCTTACTGGTCCAGGGTGCTAAACGATTTTAAATATAAACATTCCCCCAAGTACAATTCGATACTATGATTATAAGTTACAATTAGGCACTTCACTAACGTCTAGACTTCTCCAGTCCAGACGTCCTGTTATACCTATAAATATATGTGTCATAATTTTTTTTATCTAAAAACGCGTGAACAGTAGAAAACATCAAAAAAACCAGTCCCATAAAGTCTTCTGGTAAAAGATAGTAGAAGTATGGTTAGTTAGTGGTTTCCTGCTCAATCTAAATTCCTGTTTGGCGGTTAAATCGTTTATTATACGTACTTATCTATAAAATTGTATTTTCTAAGGAAATACTGTTAACCAAAAACCGCAGATAATATAATGTCGTGACATGATGCTCTTTGTTCAAAACGTTCACAAACACTTGTTATTTATTCGCTTTTATTCAATTTTATGAATGTGTGTTAGTAAACTGTTACTTTGAAATTCAAAAGAATCCTTGAACTTAATGTGATTATTGACGCTTGACCTAAAACCAAATATGTTTCTTTTGTGTACTTGTCTGTTTGTTACGAGTTAATTTACAATACTATATTTACATTTGATTCTGAAAATATTGCATATTTTGACAGAAAAATCTAATAATAAAGTATAGATTTTAAGTAGCTTTCCCCAGCGTAAATAACTTCAATCGACATATGTGCGTCGTAAGCTCTGCAGAAGTATAGTATGTTTAGTGTCATATAGTATAGTAGTAGTCATAGTATGCTCAGTGTTGCTTAGACCAGATTTTTATAAACCTTTGTTTTGCCTGTTAGTGTATAAAATATAAACATTTTCTGAAAAGGATTTCGAAGCCACAAATAATCATGTATTCTCAAAAGCATATTTTTTAATAAACGTATAAAAATTTGAACGCAGCAAGATTTGAGATTCGACCCCGCACCGCTCTGGAACCGTCCAAGCGCTCTGACCGCTAAGCCATGCGTTCTACATCCAGATGCGTCTAAATTCTTATATGCTTTTTACAACTAATTTTTGTTGTTAGCATTTCTGTAGAGATTTTTACGAATTTCTGCTACCCAAAAATTATTCTACGAACAATCGTTTGGCAAGAGAGAAGGCAATACAATACAAGACATTACACAATGTTATTACTATATACTTTAAATTATTTTTGGAGACATTAAATTCGACATTATCGAAACAACGATAATAAAAAATTATAGGAGGAGGAGGAATAGCTATTATTACCAGTTTTTGACAAAATCAGGTTTTGTTTTTACTTCATTAACGGAATTTTTAGGTCATTAATTACTATCTCACTGTATACTGTACCCATTTTCCCCTAATGAGAACTTGTATATAACATATAATTTTTTCTCGGATTTCTATAGTCTGATAAGATAAGATGCTGTCTTTAAATAGATAGAAAACGGAGCAAAAAGTCACCAAGTTCTTTCGATCTGTGCGGTGAATACAAAAAAATTAAATGACGTTTCCTAAAAGAATTTTTCGTTTTCTGTTAATATTTATTGAATTTTGACGCATTCTTTAATTATAAATCGGGACGAAGTTTTACTGGGTCAGCTAGTATAAATTAAACTCGTAAAATGATATAACATTATATATTTACAAATTTAAAGGTCTTGTCCTTAGTAATGAGAAAGTGCAAGTGCATGTGGAACGTAGAACAATTACTCACTGACGACATTCCGTTCCGTAGCTGTGCACGCGTCGCAGAAGTTCGCGATCTTTTGATACGAATTGTAAATACAGATTTTAGTATGATTTTTTATATAAAATATATTAATACACTCTTACTCTTGTGCACAAAATTATTCCATTGCTCACTAAGTAACTGACAAAAAACGCACAGGGCTTGAAAAGTTAAAACTAAAATTTTGGGTAGGTTCCAAGTTAATGAAAGATTTACTGAAATACTTAATTTTACGTTTTTATCCTCAACTTTTTTAAATTAAGGAACATCATGGCGCAGTGACGCAGTGGGGCAGCGTCTGTCTGTAAATGCGATTAATTGTGGGTTCGATAATCTATATCGGGGCAATAATTATATTTAAAATATTTTAATTGCTCCGCTCTGGTACCTAATACAAAGCGCGGCATTTAATTTCGCCACTCAACACGTAGTGTCCCGAGTTCGGGCAGAAAGTGAAGAACGATGTGTCTTGACACTGGACTCTCCTCAATACCCTGTTATGCGAGATACTGAAAATAGGTACATATCATACCGTTTTGTCTATAAGCTAAAAAATATATATTGATTAAATTCAATCTTCCACATGATTTAATAAGCACTCCAAACCTAAATATTAAGTATGCCTACTCTGATTTGATATAATTTTATTTATACTAAGTAGGTCATTAAAAGCACTTTTAGAATATTTGTTTGTACTTTTGAAAAACAGAAAAATATGAATAAGAAAAAATTGGTATATCCTACGGAAAGCTACTACCGGCTCAGAAGGTAACTTTGTTAAGAAAGCAGCTGCTATTTAACATTTAACATCCACATAACAAAATTTGAATGTAGTTATCATTATTGATTAGAAGAATATAATTTATATAAAGCTTTTTATAAACCATGATCTATCCGATAAATCATTAGTAAATTAATAAACCTGATACGAATAAAACAGAGAGGCAGAGAGAACCTACAATCAAGAATTCAAGACTCCACTTTCCGCCTGCGTGTTGAGTGGCGGAACTCATCACCCTGCTTTACCTTGTTACCAGAGCGGGAAATTGGAAACAATTTAATCACTCATTAAATAAAATAATGAAATCAATTATAAATATAATCATTCCCGATTGGGAATTAAACTCACAACCATCGCATATTCAATCAGACGCAGGCACACTGCGCGACAATTTCGTGCGAATGTACAAGTAAGTTACCGTAACCAGATGTTGCATATAAAATAAATTACTCCTTCCGCACTAATAAAACAACTTCTCTCCAATGACTCTCATAAAGCAAAAGCGCAATATCTTATTAAGATTTACATGATACACGTGTTATTGATTTACTATATATTGCGTTATTGTATATGAAAACAATATGTTTACTTATTAATAACTAGCGACCCGCCTGCAGCTTCGCCTGCATGAACTACAGAATTATAATTATTAATTTTTTTCACCCACCTGCGTTCACGCTTAAATCACAAACTTTACTTAAATTTATAATTTTAATTTTAATTTTTTATATATGAACCGATTGAAATAAAATAAACACTGAATGTTCTACTAACATACTATGTTAGTAGTATTAAACGACTAGTCAACTCCAGTTAAATCGGTTTACCCATTTTGGAGATTAGTGTACACACGCACAGATAAACAGAAAAAAAATCGAAACCTTCCTTGTACAGACAGTGATCAGTTATATTTTTTATTATATGTATAGATTATTTTCCTTTGGTGTGGTGGCGATGGTTACGGGAGCCTCACCAAGTAATTTCTTGAAATCTGGCTGTATATAGAGGATGGAGTATCTTGGCACTACATTCTGTTTTGACATTAGATTCTCCTGTCTTGCGAAAAAAGTGTAAATCTATTTTTTTTATAATAAATTGAAGTTGTAAATGTTCTGTGGATAAATATCAGGATAAGTTGTCGTTGCTACTCTGTACTCCATTCGTCTATCTGAAGGTCATAGATGTAGGTTTAAAATTCATACCAAGAAATACATTAGGACATCGTCGCGTACTACCATTTGTCAAATATCGTTTCGATGTGTTTACGGAAACTGCTGGTACTTCGTCTAACCTAGTCTTACCTATGAAGGAATTAAACTTATATATCTACATTTAATATATTATGAACGTAAAAAAACACCTGTAATACTTACGGCCATAGTTACGCAGCGGGACATCGTCTGACTGTCAACGCGATTGGTTTAAGTTCGATTCGAATGAAAGATTTTCATTTATCCGCTCTGGTAATACAAAGCGCGGCGTTAGTTTCATCAGTCAATACACAATATCTCGATTTCAGGCAGAAAATGGAGAGCGTATATATATATAACAGTAAACAAGTTGTGTTTGTATATATACGAAAAAAATATTTAAGGGAATGAAAAAACCATAATAGAACATGAATCTATGACTTTTAAAATGTTTGTCTCTTTGTATGCGAAGATGTTCTACTGGACGGGGGAATTTCTCCTCCCCCGCCCGTCGACGACGCAAGCCAAGGCTCGAGTTTCGCGGGGGGCGCCCTTGCGGTCGTTGACCTACGCTCAAGCAGCCACGGAGTGCTTGTATTTCGCAGGGACAGAGTGCCCTCTTCCCTCACCCCCCCGGTGTCTGTAAAGATCAATTGATCAACAGCATTAAATCAGTATCGAAAAAAAAAAAAAAAAAAAAAACTGGACGGTTTTGAATGAAACTTTTTTTGTTGTATAGCATTTAGATCTAAACAGGACTTAGGTTGTAATTCATTCAAGAGTGGAACACCATAATGGAATAGCTAAACTATAAGAAAGAAGGAAATGGCAAATTAGTAAAAGTTTTTCAGCGTGATGAACATTACCCGTTCGCACATAAAAATTTAACATCTGTAACATCTGATGCATCAGTAAATGCCGCATTAGTGACAGTTTTTCATTATGGTGGTCTTTTTAACAAATAAATAAATCATTGAACGTTGCGGCCGTCGTGGCGTAGTGGGGACAGCGTCTGTCTGTAATACTTTTGTACTGTATATACTTTTAAATTTTTTTCTGTCTAATAAATTCAATATCTACAGGTAGTAGGAATAGTATATCATAAACTCCACAAATTAATTTGCAGGAACCAACTGGTATCAAATGATGTATAGCATCTTATGCTAATCTAATTATTTTGATGCCACAAAGTGTGACATATATTTTTTTTTTAAACGTCTTCTGTATTTATATACATAAATCACGGTCAAAATCATTCTTCAATAAATTACTTTTTTATTTATAGTTTACATTTTACACTACATTATTTGCATGAATTTCAATGGATTTCTAACACTAAATTTGTCATCAAAATAAAAAATTAAAACACGTTTTTCCACGGCACTAGTATAGCAAGTCTCCAGTTTAATTGTAACGAAAACCTTCACCTACTCCTTTCATAGTAAAATATTTTTATTATATTTGTAATGAATTATGTATACAGCCTAATTTTGCATTATATTATTACCATAATGTGGGCTCAGATCAGCATATTTGCACTATCTATGTATAAGTAACATATACACGTATGTCAGAATTCTGTGGTAATAAGTTACCGTATTCGGGTGTTTTGGGTTCAAATTAAAGCAGATTTAACTATACAGAATAATTTAGTTTAACCCTAATTATTTTAGAGGAAACGTTATTGTTTCACTTATAAATTTTGTGTGAAAAGACAGTGTTTCGTCAATAATATCACTCCTTTTCTAATCTATAACACTGCTTAATTTTCATCCCAAAAGACTTTTAATGCTGCTCAGAGACGTTATTTAATATTTGTAGGATATTAAATTAATAAAAATATGTCTTTTTGTACTAATTGGTTTGAGGCTGAAAGTAAATCGCGCTTTAAATTACTACCTACTTTATTACAGCTAGCTGGTAAGATTATAGAAACAAGTTTTATTCCAGCACCGAATAATGTACCGTTTTCAATTTTTTTATAATTGAATTAGTTTTAGATCTAAAAACCTAAAAAGTATAGCCTAGCTGTATATAATTAGTACGACATATTGAAAGCAGTCTACTTGTTATTGATTTTTTGTAAATTTTATACTAAAATGGCCTATCTATGTTTTATATATTTTTTTTAATCATATTAACTTCTTTTACATTATTACTAATATAAAATCAAACCTCATGGTAATATTTGGAAATATTTATATTTGTTTCACATATACAATTTAAATACATTTCATTACACAAAGGTATAAGGTACCCCTGCCTTGTTGGATGGCGATGATGTACCCAACGCAAAATGAGAAATATGCGTAAAAATATATTCTAATAAATTGATAAAGAAATAAAAAACGAGATATACACTCTCTGAGTTATTTTAAAAAAGTAATACTAGAATTAGACCACATTTAAGTAACGGTTCTTAAAAATCCATAAAACACAAAAAAAAGAACTAATTCAAATGATTTATTTTAGAGAGCGGACAGTGCGCTGTTCGTCGGTCCTGATCGTCGCACTAGGGCTGTCACTCATCGCGCTCGGCATCTACACCACGGTGTTAGTTCTCACCGAATACAAGAGCCCACGACCCTGCCTCAGTGAGGTCTGCGTTGGTACAGGTAAGATGTATCACAGTAACATCCCACTTGCCGATTGGAACACTTGTCCTTCAAAATGGACACTCTAAAACTTTTAATTAGTTTAAATATTGCAGTCGTCAATATTTTTGGGTTGCCCGCAAATTTAAATGGGCCGGACGAGGAGGTTTGCTCGACGCATCTGTGTAAAGTAACTGGTGAGTTTATTTCAATAGGGTTCTTATTTCAGTCGGTTTTTTTTTGGATTTCAGTATTTTTATGTTTATTTTCAAATATTAAATTGTAAAATAAATAAATTTAATTTTACTAAGTTACAATTAAAATTAAAGTGTTTCCAATAAAAATAAACAAACCAAAACATAACATAGTTACTACGTATAACGGTACAATTAATATGTAACACGCACAACGGTAGTTTCATACTATAAATTTATGAGAATAATAATATGAATATTTATTTTACGGCAACAAGTAATTTATTACTATACTACTAGTTCCACTACAAAGCTCACGCCGCACGATCATGAGGACCTTCAAACCCTTGAGATTAACTGATATACTTGACTCTGTTTTATTTGTCTGGGTAAGTACTTATATTTGTGATTTTTGTCCAAATTTAAGATAAAAAAACCTTAGGCTGTCTTTTAATATTAAAAAAAGTAGCTTAATTTTATATTTATTTTCAAATTAAATTTTACAAAATATAAATATTTTTCTGGTCTGTATCATTGCTATTTAATAACAAAAAAAACAGCACTACACTTTCCCGCATAGCAGAATAGTCAGAGGTCCTTAGTGTCACGCAATGTCCGAAATCAAGACATTGCGTGGTGAGTGGTTTAACTCAACTGAGAATCGAACTCACGACCAATCGCATTTACAGTCAGGTACTATAACACTTAGTTGCGCCACGATGGCCTCATTGGTGTGTTTTAAAGATATTTTTTCAGTTTTTGATTTATAATATCATTCATATATATTCTTATACAGATATATATTCATATACTATAGAATAAATGTAATTTAAATAATATCTAAATTTAATTATATTTTTACAAACAATTGTAAATAAACATAAAAGAATATAAAAAATAAACTACAGAGAATTTCTTAGTAAATCTTCATATACCTGCTTACTTAAATAATATAAAAATAAATTCAATCATCTGCTTGACGAAGCACGATTCCACATTACAACAAGTTGTTTGCATACGATCATATCGTTATTTAATTGCATATAATGTATGAAATACTATTAATTATATATATTGTACATAATGTTTATCCGTATGTACATGAAATAATAATCTTTACACAACTCCTGCTTCGTAATTGGTGAGTTGGAGATAAAACTTCACTTACTACAAATACTAATACGATTACTTCATTACTATTAGATTGATGTAAAGCATTCATATAACTCAATCTCTATCGAGCTCCTGAAAAGTCGATCTGAACGAATTAGATACTAGATTTGACTATAGATAGAGTGGTGGTGTGAGGCGCAGCGGGACAGCGTCCGATGTGAAGGTTGTAAATTCGAAGTCGGAAAAATATTTTAGAATTATTTTCTTTTCGCCGTTCTGGTGATTTGTCATCTTGCCATCTTGTCTTAACAAAAGCCGCTGAGTTCCGCCACTGCCACTCAACGCGCAATGTCTCGGATTCGGGCGGAAAGTGGAGGACGGACAGTCTTGATAGTAAGTTTTCTCTGTCAGATAGACTATATGCTAGATAGGAAAAATAGTAAAGATAAAAAAAAAATTTTTTCGAGCAGGACGTGATTCCATGAAAATTGTTCTGTCAGAGAATTGTTACACTTAATATCAATACATAACAGTAGTGGTAAAAGTTGTAGATGTTAAAAATACGACGTATGTTACTGCCTCATTTTTTGACAATTAACTCTTTATGTAATTGGTAATTATTGCTTTGTCGTTAGCAAGGCAGAGATAGAGAATCTAGTGAAACTCCCTTTATGTAAAAATACTTATATAAGAATATAAATATTTTAACAATAAGTGTATAAAATCTGAATACTTTTAAATTCTGAATACTTATATAAAATCACATTGCCTCAATTTCGACACATTACATTTAAGTGATGAAACCTAAGACCTTATTTTGTCTCATCAGACCAGGGAAATTTAAAAAAATTCTCTGGTCGGGAGCGGAGATCAAACCCACAACCATTGCGTTTACAGTTAGACAGCGCTATGCCCTAGCGCCCGATGGCCTTTTTCCTCAGGTAAATTAAAAAAATCTAGTGTTAGGAGTCCGTTCTGCACCTAACATATACCTAATGTCATGTTCTTCACATAATCAAGTAATCAAGATGTAGAATCAATCATATCGGTACTAAATTTCCTAATTTATATAATTTTTAATTAACCATTCGCAAAAGATAGAAAAGCATTAGCTCGGACTCCGCTACTCCAAACTCATTGTCTCGATATTGGGAGATGGAGTGTCTGTCTAAGTATGGGTATGCGTGAAGCTAAAAAAAAAAAAAAAATGACTGACACGGAGGTTTTGCTTCTGACCGGTTACACATAAGTAATCCACTATTGGATACCCGTAGCTATTCAGTAGTATCTCTAAATTTTCAGAAAGTAAAAAAAACATTATAATGATTCTCTCTGAAATAAATTACAAATACATTTTTGGATATAAACTCTAATTATACAAATATAAATTTAAGTATAAATAGTGTTCTTAGAAGATTAAGGAAATGCTATAATTGTGTGTTTGAAGATTGTTTTAGGGAACAATGGGGCTGACATTTTTGTATTATTACATAAAAAGACCCTAAATAAAAATAGATAAAAAAAAATAAATAAATAATACTCTAATTATAAACTCTTATTTAAACTCTAATTATAATGTAACTTCACTTAATATACGACATTTCTTAAAGACGTATAAATATATGCATATGTTTATTAGAAATATTGAATCACTATTTAATTGTTTCAATTATGGTACAGTTACGATTTTCCAAGAATCTCTTATTAAGTCACAATATATAAATGTAAATAAATTATCTTCATACTGTTTACAACACGTTTATCCTTAAAAAATATCAGTGATCATCAAACCTGCACACCGTAGCTTACAACATTTGTTCTATGAAAATAACTTTGAAAATCGGATCCATCAATTATTATATTTGAATCATTATCAGGGGCAAGTTCCTGCTCGGGTAAGACAAAACGCGGCGTTGAGTGCCGTCACTTATTACGCAATGCTGCAACTTCGGGCGGAAAGCGGAGAACGAAATGTCTTAAAAAAAAGTGTAAAACGGGAAAAAATATGACTTTTGCAATAAATACTTATATTAATATATGAACTAAATTACATATCATGTTTTTGTTAATAAAAATATTATTGTTATTGACGAGTGGCGCAGTTGTAGTTAGCCACATATGAAAATACCATACTTTAATGATGTTTACAATTATATTGTACCTGTAAATAAAATTATAAAATATTATGTAACATGTAGTACAAACTAACATTATTAAGCATACACGACGCTTACAAGTTCAACAGTCATATGAACAAATTAGTTATAATTTTGCATAAATCTTCATTTCCATGAACAAAATACGAATTAATTTTCGCCACCTTACCGGAGGCTGATGCGTAAAGATAAAAAAATATGTAAGAGCAATAAAAATACTTACAAAGTGCAGCCTCGCTCGCGTTGGTATCTTTTGTGTATTTTAATAAATTATACGTTCATTGAACTTTTTGCCAAAATATTATCAAATCACGTTTTTTATTATAACTTTATTCGTAAACAGATGCGCTTAAGTTAGAGTTAAGTATATCGAGATGTTGTGAATTCAATTCCCAGTCTGTTTTAATAAAAAATACATATTCATAAAATACATTTTGTGTTGAATTTTACCAAAAACTCCATATTTTTGCTATCGAATGAAAAACGGAGAGATGCGTTTTATGTCCTTCTTAAATATTCGAACTCGCTGCGTGACCCAAATGCGGTAAAGAGAGGCTGTAGAGAAAGAAATCAATAGAAAATTTGTTGTTTTCGTCCACTTACACATATTCTTCGTTATGTAATTACACCGAAGAAACACCAATATGCTATCTCCTGCACAGCAGGGATGACGAGAGAACATAGTATCTGTTCTCCACTTTCCGCCCAAATTCGAGACATTGTGTGTTGAGTTGCGAATCTCAAACACGAATATGATAACTATATATTTTTTTCCCTCGGGTAGGATTCGAACCCACACAATTATCGCTACGTATTAAATATACTTATACAGTCATCTGGAAATTACATCATTATGGCGTTTAGTATATACATGATATATATTTACACGCTTATTCATAAATATTCATAAATGTGTAAAATTAAGAACGCAGCAGAACACGACTTTGTAGGTACCATCCAAGCTCTCTAGACAAACCTAAATCTATCAATATACAAAATTTCAACAATATTTTCCTTAAATTTTTCGAACATATTTATATGTTACATATAAAATAAAAAAAAGAAAGAGTATATACGAAAATCTATTAAGAGACATAAATTGTTATATGTCTTTTACAGCGTGATTTAGTATGTCGTTGTCACAATCAATAAAATAAGATTGTTTATTTATTTAAATAAATATAATTTTAACGTAAGCTATTATATCCAGTTTGTTTTAGTTAGTAATTAATGCCAAATTTTATTTTAAATTCTACAATCTAAATTATATCAATATATAATTTTATTCATATATTTAATATTACAATTATAAGTTTAAAACCTTATTGATTTGTTTGGATGCCAATATATACAACAGGATGACTCCTTGTCTTAATTTTTTTATATTTATATATGTCTATATATAAATATAGTGTTTTAGCACTAGATACTATATATAAATATAGTATCTAGTGCTAAAACACTCAATTCTCTCCATCGTCCACGTTTCGCCGAAAATCGAGCCATTACCATTTTTTTATATCATATCAAGCAAGGCTCACAATAAGCTACATATCGATACGCTATTATTGACTGTTGTTGTTAAACACTAGGTAGGCTTATTAATGAAGTTAAAACATAAGTTGCGAATATTGCCGCACAATGTCAACACTCAGTCTCGATTTTGGGCAAAAAGTGGAGAACGGAGTGTTCTTACACTAGGATTTGTTTGATTACGTTTCTCCGTAAAGCTAATATTTGAACCTGCACCTATCATATGTTAATTTATAACTAGGTTACGTCAATTACTTTTATAAAAGACGAAGAAATCTTATACGCAATAATTCCAGATCATTGAAAAAACATACAATTATTATTTTTACAATATATTAATAAAACATATAATACATGTATTGATAATTAAAATGAAATTATATTGTTTTTTGATTTATCCTTGTGTTTAATTCCACGTGGTGGTCCAATTAGGGAAACAAACTGCGCCACTTTGAACACTGTGGCACGCGCAATGACAATGCGTAGTACTCTAGTACTACGAACTATTATACTGTAATATAAGTAGTTTTTATTTAAATATATAATAATGCTATCGTAGCGCTGTATCGTTATTGGTTGTGGGTTCAATTCCCAATTGGGGAAATGAAGACGATGATGTCATTTAAATTATTTTCATTTCTTTTTGACACTAGGCTCCCTCTGCCTACCCTGCTATATGGGAATATTTATTTAGTTCCAAATCACATTGCACAGTACTAAGCGAAGCTTTGGAAAATTGTTCCTCCTAAATTTCAATACTGTGGTATATTAATTCGTAGCCTAATTTTTTAATTCGTGCAATTTTTTATCAAAATAATCACATACGTATACGTAAAAAACTTTGATGGTATTATAAAAAACTTTGATGTGATTTTTTTGGTATTTATAAATAACTTTGATGTGATTTTTTTCATATGATAATTTTTTTTGATATTATAAATGCCATATTATAAATAATATGGCATTATAAATAACATGTTCATTAATGGTAATGAACATGTTATTTATAATGCCATATTTCATTAATACTCATATTTAAGCTACTAAATAATGTTCAAGCCGAAGGAAACCATTGACCAGAAGTATGCTTTAAAACATACCATAAAAACATTTTGTTTACATCTCGAATTGAAACGTAGTTGGGTAAATAACACGTGAATCTGATGCAATTGACAAATTATCCACATGTAACGTGTCTGACCTTACACATTGCCTATTTAAATAATTAACTATAATTGTTTAGAAATAAAATTATATAATTACATAAAGGTAGATTTGAATTTTAAATTTCTTTATAATCTCCCTATTAATGCCACGTTTTATGAATTGTGAATAATTATTTTGTTATAACTAAGACACTGTTTAATTTTAATTAGAGTGCTTTATTATTATTTAAGTCCCATGATGCAATAATTATAAACAAAGACTTACAAAAGTAACTAATATTGTTTCAGCATCAAGAGTCCTGGCTGCTTTAAATAAAAGTGTTAACCCTTGCGACGATTTCTACGAGTTCGCTTGTGGAGGTTGGATTGAAAAGAACCCGGTACCCGAGTGGGCGACGTCCTGGGACCAGCTGTCTGTACTCCGGGAGCAGCTGACTCTGGACTTACGAGAACTGCTGGAAGATAAGAACAATGAAGGGTTACCTCAGAGTGTTCTTAAAGCGAAAGCGTTGTATAGGACTTGCGTCGATATTGGTAAGTTTTCTAAATGTGATTTACTTGACTTTATAGTTTCGTAATTTAATTAATTTTATACACGTCTTGAAGCAAAGATAATTTTATTTTGTTATTTAACGTTAATAGGCAGCTAAAAGTTTAGGATGAAAGTTTTGGGCGGAGAATATATATCTTTTTAATTTTAAATTTAGTTTTTCGAGTGGAGACTAAATTCGAATCGCACCATCGCATTTACAGCCACAACCTTCCCTGTTACGCGTATATTTTATAAGAATGTAATTATTCATACTTAATATTTTTAAATAGAAAAACTCGAAGAAAATGGCACGAAGCCAATCGAAGATCTGCTTATTGGCTTGGGGCTTCCAAAAAAGCCACCGACAGAAGCAAGTCCTAACTTCACATGGGTCGACATCGCTGGAAAGTGTCGTAGGAAACTTGGACTTAATGTGTTGCTTAGTCTACAAGTTGCTGAGGATGTGAGGAACACTAGCAGAAACAGAGTTGTGGTAAGTTTAAAAATGTTATTTATTGAAATATTAAAATACTAGTATAACTATAATCTAATTTTTTTGTAAATTTACTGTTTATATTATAGGCATGTAGAACCATATTATCCAAGTGTCGCATTAGTTTACTAAAAATTTTAAGTTATCTATATTTTTTATCCCAAATCTGATTCATTTAGTAAGGAAAACATTCAGTATAAAGAAACTTCGTTCGATTACGATCAGAAGCGTTGTGCGAGTAAGTACGTAACTTAGAGTCGCATTTATACGTCGAAATTAGAATATTTCTAAAATATGAGCACTTCCTGATGGGAACCCACCATCAACGCGTGTGTAGTCTGACATTTTCAATTGTGACACGAAGCTTTTTATTTCCATAATAATAAAAACTTAGTAAGCTCGAGTCATTGAGACTGACTTGCTAATGATTTGCATTTTACCAAAAGCTCTATATCCAAATACGAAGTGAACAATAGCGGACGATGACTTGTGTTGCTTGACAGCATTAAACTTCTGCGGTAATCCGACTACTATTATATAGAGATGATATCTTTATAACGTGGAGGAGGATCAGTTCGTAGAGGACCTTGACTCGTGATACAACTTAAATGATAACCGCTAGGATATCACGAAACGTTTTATTAAATAGTTTATAATATTTAACTGCTTAATGGTCAAAACGTGAGATGTGAATTCTCTTTTAGTTTAACACATATTGATATTGATAAATATAACGATAATTATTCATAAATTAATAAAACCTTAGATTTTTGCGATTTTTACACTTTTAAAATTTACGTAAATACATATAATCTACCTGTTACTACGGACTATTGTTGACTGTTTGAAATGTCGCACGCGGTTCAGGTTAAAATAATTTCATTTAAAATTGAAACATTTCTAATATACAGAATTTAAAAATAAATCTGTAATATTAAAGATACAGAATTTACAAAAAATGTAATAAAAAAGTTAATAGACAAGAAAAAAATCTCGGTAATAAATCAGTTTATTATAATAATTTTGAAAATACTATGCTTCCTGATCCTTATCTAAACAAACCAAGACAAAATGAATAAAAACCTTTTCATATAAGAGTAAGACAAATTCATACCAGCGTATTTAGAGACATCGCAAATACACTACAAAGGTTTTATTGTTTTAAAATGATTGTTTCTTTTCAGTTCGAACAAGTGGCTCCTGGCTTCTCAGACAGATACCTGCGCATGCCAGAACAGTTTGCCCACGAACTGGGGGAGTACCATAAATATATAAAGTCTATGATCGCCATCGCAGACCCTGACACTAATGCGCAGAAATTTGCGGATGGCATTTTACAATTCAGCAAAGAACTGGCCTTGGTAAGATTGAATTAAAAAACTAAATTATAACATTGCGTTTCTGTCATAGTGCTGATGAAAAAGTCTAAATTTTGCAAATAAACTTTCACGCTTTTTCCCGCATAGCATGTTAATCAGAGAGAACCTAGTGTCAAACACTCCGTCTTTCACTTCCAGCCCTGAATCAACCGCGTTTGTAGTCAACGACGCCCTCACAGAATATTAAAAAAGTATTGAATGTTTTGTTTCCTTGTTACAGATAATGACGCCGGTGGAGGTGCGTCGCGGAGGCACGCACCTGTTCCACGAGGTGAGCGTGGCGCAGTTCGTGCAGGGCTCCGGCGGAGGACCCACGCAGTGGCAACAGGTATACTCTATTCACATCTTCATGTCAGAAAAAAAGAATACCTTCATATTTATTCTTGACTATAGTTTTCACTGTTGTGTATATCTATTCTAGTCTATCAAAGGTATGAGAGGCGTATGTTTTCTTCAATTAAAATAATTCAATTTGAAATAAGGGCTTATACTCATGGGACTATCATTTACTTCATAAGTAAATGCATACTCTATTTATTCATATTTATATATTTAGGATCGTCCACAACACACAAGCAACGTGATTAAATTATATCAAGTTCATTACAACTAAGTGATTTTTCTAAATAAAGACAATCACAGCATGTAATAATTAAATAATACAAGGAGTTAATATAAATAAAATTTCCATGGCAATATCGATAAAATCCATTAAAGACATGTAAAAAATAGACTCATGTAAAAGACATATTTAGAAAACGTTTAAAAATTTTAACGCAGCGGGATTTGAACCCGCGCTTTTTGAAAACCGTTCAAGCGCCCTGACCGCTAAGCCATGCGTTTGAACGATTGAAATCCACGCTGCGTTCCAATTTTTTAAACGTTTTCCTAACATATGTATTTTTCAATTTCATAAGTGTGCCATTAACACTTTAAAAAATGTTATAAAAATAGACTCATGTACATGTCATTTTTGTAGATAACAGCCATATAAAGATGTACATGTTTATATAAAAGTGTTACCCATCATTAAAATATGAATTTACTACCAGCACGACTGGCAGCGATACATAGACCTGGTGCTGGCGGACACCAACGTCACGCTCGACCAGAACCTCGACCGAGTCATCGTGATGGACCTTCCTTACTTACAGAAACTCTCCATCTTGCTGGACAAAACCGAACCTGTTACTATCGGTGAGTGAGAAGCTTTTCTAAACGTTCATATATATTAAAAATGTAAATGTAGTGATATATTTTGCATGTAAATATAATTGTAAAGAAATATAATCGTTTGTGATATTAGTACTTATTTGAAGATATGCAAAATATTAACGATGCATTTATAAAAGACTAATTTCTGCCCATATTTTAAAATTTGGTTTAGACTAAGATTTAAGCTCCAATTAAGTATAGCATTTCTTTATGAATTTACTATTACCATAAAAGATACACACTTTTGCGTAATATTTAGAAAATATTATTAAGAATCTAAGGGAAGATATTCCTTAGCATTCCCTGGAACTTATAAATGTATTAACGCTAGTCTTCAGTGTTTTAATCCAACCCGTCCAACGAAATTTTAAAAGGTCCTACAATGTCACCTTCGACATATATGTTAGAATAAAAATAATGAACAGATAATATATATATGAAAATGTATAAGTAAAGAGTAAAATAATTCGTCGCCTGTTCTCAGCAAAACTGCCTTTCTCGCCGGTGGTAGCTTCTAGTAGAACTGACAGTAAAACTTATATGTTAATGGTAATAATTGTAGAAAATAAATAATATTTTGTTAAAGACATATTTAGAAAACGTATAAAAGAAAACGCAGAAATTCTACAGAGCTACTAACAACAAATATAAGTTGAAATAAGCCTATAAGAATTTCGACGTAGCTGGATGTAGAACGCATATCTTAGCGGTCAGAGCGCATGAACGTTTTTCAAGAGGCGCGGGTTCAAATTTTTATATGTTTTCTAAATCTGTCTTTTTCAAATTCCTAGAATTATTGGGAATAATACTTTAAAAAAATGTTAAGAATATTTTGTTGTTGACTCTCCTTCTGACTCCACCCTGGCTATGGATCACAATAAACAGAGAAGTTCCTGTGGTGGAGCGTGTTCTCGACGGTGGCGCCGATGACGCTGCGCGAGTTCCGCGCGGTGGGCTTCGAGTTCTCGCGCGCGGTGTTCGGGCTGCAGCAGCGCACTCCGCGCTGGAAGAGCGCTGCGCCGCGAACGTCAACGCCAACTTCGGCCTCGCGCTCAGCTACCTCTACGTGCGCAGGCACTTCGACTACTCCTCGCGACAGAAGGTGGCCAGCTTTTCCTTTCTATTCTTGGGGATATATGTTTTTTTGTTTTGTACCGTATAATGAGATGCGGGACAATCTTAAATAAACATAAATGGTGCCAGGTAGGGAAGAACAAATAAAATTATATATTATAGCAACTTCGTGTGAATCTAAGAAGTTCGGTAAATCTTGGCATCGTTTCCTTTCACACTTAAGGAAGTCAGTAAATTAATATAGGGTATGAAGCGAGGTAAATTGCCAGGACACGATGCTTTGAGTGTCAAACATCTTCTGTATGCTGGTGTACACGTTCCCAGTGTCTAGGTTAGTGTCTGTCTAAGTTATTTTACAATCTTTGCAGTAGACATAGTTATCTCCTTGATGCTATGTTAAGAACTGTGGTAGTACCCATTTTGAAAAAGAAGACGGATGGATATACAGCGGAGGCAACATGTTGGCCTGCAGATTTGCACGTTGCACAGTAAAAATAAATTTAGTTTTAATTCAAGCTTACCGTCAATCTTTTTACTCGTGTAATTTGTGGTCCAAATATACGCATCGGAGCTACAACGCCTTGCGTGTTCAATATAATAATGTGCTTAGGGCAGAGTTAGGGAAGCCTCGTTGTTGCAGAGTGATGGCAATGTTTGTGGCAGGTATTGAAGACTTCGTCGCATCCATAATAACAAGATACGAGCACACTCTCCTTAGCACATTTTCAATGGCTGTCGGTTGGATTTTTGTTCTAGGGCCATAGTTCTCAAAGTGGTCCAGATGGACCCCTAGGGCTCCATGTGAGGCTCGACTCAATGTATTGTTTTTATATGTTCTTTTTTCTAGTTCCATTCATATATATGTATAATTTGTAAATTTGAGAAAATCATATTGTTGGAGCATGTTGTGTCTGCCTGTAAGTGGGTTGACACCTTGCGATGTTTGTATTTGTTTTGTGTATATGTTCATGTTTTTTGTTTATTCTGTCGGCAGACCTTATAAATAAATAAATAAATACATAAAGTCAACTCAACTATACATTCGCGTTTCAAAAAGAGTTTACAAATTGTGAGAGGTCACAATTTGTATGCGGGAGTGTAATTTATTTGCTTTCTACAGTGAAAAACTAAAATGTTAGCTTAACTCCACCTATAAATCACCGTCGGTTTTTTGTAAAATTTAGCATATTCAACGTTTAGTAGAACGAAAGTGTATTTGCCTAGGCGATAGAGATGATCGAGGACGTGCGCTCTGCCTTCGCGGCGGAGACGGCGCGCCTCGCGTGGATGGACGGCGACACGCGCGCGCTGGCGCTGCGCAAGCTCGCCGCCATACGGACCTTCGTGGGCTTCCCCGCCTGGCTGCTCGACCACCAACAACTCGACGACCACTATAAGCACGTATGTTACATGTACACACAATTACACATACACAGATAAATGCATCTATGAACATCCCTACTATATTTTGTGCAAACTTGCCCATTACAACCCCAATTACCTTCTAAAACGTACTATGTATGTACGTACATCGTCTTAAATAAATAAATAACCCTTACAAATAATTAATTATATTTCTCAAAAACAAAATGTTGAATGAACTACGTTCATTTTTTAAATCTTATTTGTTAAAATGTAGTAAATAATATTATAATTTTCTATAGTTTTTTTAACAATAGTCTCAACATTAGTTGTTACTATTATGAGTGACTTAAAACTTATATTTTTTTTAAATATATTAAAACAGTAATTGTGAGTCAAAATTTGTTAAAAGGTTAATGTTCATAATTTTTACTTATAAATTTAAATCTGTTTAGCCCATAATACTAAAATTTGTATGATAATAATTTTATAAATACTTACAGATAGACGTAATAGAAGGAGACCTGTTCGGATCCTACTTGAAGCTGACATGGGCGATGGTGAAGAAGTCCTTGGAGTCTCTTAGAGAAAAACCTGACAGAAACAGGCAAGTTAAATAAAATATATTTAAAAAATACCTATAAATTATGATGACGACGCTAACGTGGGTAGTAAATTGTGTTGGAACTCAGGTTATGGGTTCGATTTTCATTTAAGAGGTTTAGTACGAAAACTGAAGACGCACATGGACGAAAGTGATAATGTCGCAAAAATTTTCGACTTTCGCGATTTTCAAAAAAACTAAGCAATGACAATTATAACACAGACTAAAACTTGTTAATATTATTGGAATAGAAGAGAAATTAGTCTATAATTATGTATATTTAGCATTTCCTTACAAAAATCTAAACACAGTTTTTTTATTGCAATGTAAACTTGAATTAAATTATATTTTTAATAGACAAAATTGTAAATAATAAAAATTGTGAGAATATCCGAAAATGCAAAATATTTCCTGATAACAAAAAAGCTAACCGTAAAAATAAGTGTTCACTTCTGTCACGCATCGAAACTCAATTTAATTTTTTTTATACTACATTTTTTCTACCTAAAGTAAAGCGCAGTGTTATGCTCCGCCACCAACACATAACGTCTCCAAATGGATCGAAAATGGGGACGTTTTAAGGACGTTTTAAGACTTAAGTCTTTTGCCTACTCCTGTTTTACGCAAAAAAGTCTTTTTCAACTTCACGTTATTTAGAGAACTTTGACCAAGACACTCCGTTCTCTACTTGTCTCCTGAATTCGAGACGTTGCTTGTTAAGTGTGAAGTACCGACCTCAACGTCGTGCTTTGTCTCGTTCACTACAGCGGAGAAATGAAAATAATTTAATTCCTCGGAGCGGGAATCGAACCTACAGCCAATCGTGATTACAGCCAGACGTAATTCCACTGCGCTACGATGGCTCTGTGAAATATATATAATACATTGTAATATTTCTTTTCACATCATGCAGATGGGTAGCTACAGCTACAACGGTGAACGCATTTTACTCTGCAACATTAAATTCAGTCAGTAAGTATAAAACTCAGTTATTTTATATATATATTTCATATAAAATACCATAAAAAAAGGAAAAAGAAAAAATTAGAATATAAATTTATGCAATATAAAAGTAATTAATTCATTAGTTTTATTTTAATATTTAAATAATTACATCTCTCTTACAGCATTCCCAGCTGGTATTTTACAACCACCGTTCTACGGAAATGGAATCGAGTAAGTAAAAAGAAAGTAAAAAAGAGGTAGCTTCGCGCTTTCTTCCGCATACGAACGAACATAGTGTCAAGTCACTCTGTTCTTAAGTTTCCACCCAAAATCGAGGCATTGCGTTTTGAGAAGGAACTGAACACCGCGCTTTGTCTTACTGTAGCGGAGAAATGAATATAATTTTATTATTGTCATTCCCCCCGAGTGGGTATCGAACCCACAACCAATCACGTTTACAGTCAGACACTGTTTCACTGCTCCACGCTAACTGCTATAAGTTATATATAAATATTTTAAAGTTTATTTAACCAACAAAGTATACTTTTGTTCACAATGAACAACTATTTGATGTATTCGTATTTTTTCAGAGCAATCAACTACGGGTCTATTGGCGCTATAATGGGACATGAAGTCACACATGGCTTTGATGATCAAGGTTTTTTTTTTAATAGCACGCGTTTTTTCATAGGACTAAAGACTTCTTAAAATATCGTATAAAGAATTCGGACTTGCATCCTTTATCTCCGGTTTGATTATTACATAAATATTTGAAACATAAAATGACAAGCAATGTCAGCGTGACAGTAGCCTGACCCCGGTCTGACATCGAGGCGCTTGCAGGTCGCCGCTACGACGAGCACGGCAACCTGGCGCAGTGGTGGTCGCGCGGCACGCTGGAGCACTACGCGGCGCGCGTGCGCTGCATCGCGCGCCAGTACGGCAACTACTCCTTGCCGCAGCTGCCCGACTACACGGTGCGTGAAACGGACTTACTGCTTTCAATTGTGACAGAACTAAAATGTTTTCTTTTTCTTCCACCTTGGACAACTGCAATCAATCCTTAAACTATACTGAGGTGAATTGTGACAGGTTGTGCTCTAGGCTAGAAGTGGCTCCAGCCATCGCTCCACAATGTAGGCACTGTTACTTGTAAAACGAACTGAATTTGATCCGTATTACTTGGTTGAAAATCGCAATGAAAATTTCTATAGTAAGATATATAAGATACTTAATCTTCGTATTAAAGTAACGAGTTTTAAAAATATGATAGAAATTTAACTTACACCGAAATTAGCAAAATTTTGAAAGCAATTTTGAAAAAATAATCAAAAGCCATTTGATCGCCTTAGTATATTAGGTGTTAAGACTGAAAACAAAAGGGCACCCCCCTATACAGGTGCACGGCATTAACACGCAAGGCGAGAACATCGCCGACAACGGAGGCCTGCGCGCCGCCCTCGCCGCCTACCGCCTGCACGCGGCGCGCCGCCCCGCCGACCGGCGCGCCGTGCTGCCGGGCCTGCCCGGGTACACGCCGGACCAGCTGTTCTTTCTGGGCTTTGCGCAGGTAAGGCTTCTCCACACCCCGCCCGAATTCGAGACGACGCCTTGCTTTGTCTGAGTTCTTTTAAACGAAATCATTGCCATGTGTGGATCGAACCCACAAGTAACCGCGTCGGTGTGACAGCGTCAGCCTGTATACGCAATGGTTGTGAGTTCGATTCCCCACTCAGGGAAATGATTATTTAGAAATTATTTTAATTTATATATAATCAAGGTAAAAAGACAGCGCAGCGTTGAGTTGTGCCACTCAACACGCAAAAGGTGGAGAATGGCACCTCTGTTAGTAGTTATTTTTTCCTAGTGTCAAGATACTGTTTTAACACTAGGTGAAGCTGGAAACAAAAAATAGCCTTATAAATGTTAAATTAAAAGGTACAATAACATTATTTTCTTCAGATATGGTGTGGAAACTCCACAATCGGCGCTCTTAAATCCAAAATGGTGGAAGGTGTGCACAGCCCCAACAAAATCCGTGTAATTGGCACACTGAGTAATTCCCAGGAGTTCTCCGAGGCCTGGCAGTGCCCACTGGACTCCCCCATGAACCCGCCACACAAGTGTGTGCTGTGGTGATAACGTGGTCACTGATAAGAGATTACCAAAGATAAAACTCTGTTACCGTTTAGTTACCAGCTTGTAGGAATATATAAGTTAGTGTAAACTTAGTTTTAATTTCTGATACTTTTTTAACTTTAGTATGTGATGATTATTATTAATTAACAAAAAAACAATTTAAAATGAGTTCATAAATATTTGTTTCTATTATATTGGATTAGCATTTCAATTCAGTATTAATTATATTCGAATTTTAAAAATAAATAACATAGCAGGATTATGTGAAAATGTTCATCAAATTTCAGTATGTCCAATAACGTCGCACGACTAAACAAGCAAGTAATTAAATATGACTATTATTTGACATTAATTTAGTATGTACAAATTTACTAGACTTAAGCGAATATATTCTAAGCGAAGGGTGGCCTCCAACCTCATTGATGGTTAAGCAATTTTTCAAAATACATATTTAAAAATTTAAACAGGTATTTAAAATTAAAAATATATATTAATTAAAAAAGGAAAGGAAACTCGGTTACGTATATCGCAAGTGACAAATGATCTTTCAAAAAACCGCACGTGGCTTGCCAGCCGCAGGTTGGATACCCCTGCTCTAAACAATTATTTACCAACATGTGATACTTTTAGTTTAAGATGCATTTTAATAAAACATAAAAAATAAGAACAACAAGAAAATTTGTATTAAGCCTAGAAATAAGTGAAATGTGAATTTATTTCAAATTAAAAATTTATTTATTAAAAGAATATAATAAAATGTACAAATAAATACAGTTTTATTTCTTCCTCATGTATTGAAACTTGTACACGGGTGCTGAAACTTTGGTGCCATTTTGAATTCTCTTAGGTTTCAAAATTTTTGCATCCATTAAATGTCGTTTTATTTCCATTTTCTGTTGAATTACAGTCAGTTCTTTTTCTCTTTCAATTCTTTTGGAAAGCTCTTTGTATGTTTTTTCTTTCATCTTTTTTGCGGCATTTACAATCTGTCAAAATAATAATAGTTATATGACTTAAAGAAATTTTGTTGGCCTAAATCCTAAGCAAGGGCATTACTGTGCCAAAGTTACTAGTGTTAAATACAGTATTATACAGAAGTATAATAAGTCTTTCATATATTTATTATTAAAATAGTGACACCATTGCTGTTCAGTGGCAAAGTAGTTTATAGCTTAGGTGTGGGTTTGTTCCTAAGTATGGTAAGACAAATTGCAGATGTGTCACTTAACATAAGATATGTATAGCTGGATAGAAAGTGGATAATGCAGTGTCTTATAATTTATTTGCCTATAGAGCTACACAGGTGAGATGTGTAAATAAAAAAATTGAATAAAATTATACCTGGTCACTCACTGCTGGCAATGCAATACTATCAAGATCAGACAGTCGAGGCCTATTGGACTTCCTATTGATAAGTGCTGGATGAGTATCCAGTCTTTTTGCTAAATCAAAATGTTTTTCTTCTCCTTCATCCACAAAAAATATATGTGTGTTTGGTGTGGCATCTGCTACATCTGTCATGTGGAGCTGAGACTAAAATAATACAATTATGTTAAAATAACTTTAAAACTAAAATAATTTATATTTTGCTGCAATTTTAGTAAGGCAGTGTTTAACTAACAAATCATCTGACCAGGAACTAAATGCACTGAATAGGTTTAATTTAGAAATGAATGAATGAATTTTATTATTAGTATTAGAAAATACATTTTGAAAACCCAATATTTCTAACACTTTACAGTAGTCTGTGCTTACTTAGCACTGCACCATGTATACCCAGGGTATATAAACAGTACAGACAATATATATTCCTAAACCATCTCAATTCTATTAATAATAATATTCTTCTCTTAAAAGAATATTACCACAGGATCTATTGCTGTAGACTGCAAAAAAGAAAAGAAAAATAAATAAAGCGATCCTGTCATTGGATAAGCATTGTGCAGGACTGATTTAAATAAAATATAACTTTTGCTGAATGTCGCTAAAAAAAATAATAGATTGCAATTAATTTCTGCTAAGAATTTTTTTATTTATAATTACTTTTCTCTTACATTTGACAATATGTGACACTGAATTCCACCATCTAACATCTACAGAAAAAGGCAAAGGCAAATGGCAACAAGTGCCATTTCTAACTTCTTTACATGATGCAGAAGAGTGAAAAAAAAGCATATTTAGCATATTTTAAGACAAAAGTTCAAGACTTTTAATTAGTTATTATCATAACTAGCCTGTAATCTTTGTATTCTTCTACTTTCTATTGTCCTTTTCATATTGATGTATTTGAGGTCCTGTGTTTGCATTAACTTGATTTGTTCAGGTGTATGCTCATTCTCTTTTCTTATCTCATGATGTTCCTAAAATAAATATTATTTCTTAATTTTTAAACAAATGCCACATTCACACCACATATTTATTAACTTGTTTTATTGCATTAACTCACCCCATCTTTTACTCTAGAATTTATCATGTGAAAATAAAACTCATCTGGATTCCTATCCAACGTTCTTTTACGCAGTAACTTGAGAGTAGCTCCCTTTTCATGATAATCATCGGCTCTTTTCTTATAATCCTTTTTCTTTTCTAGCAAGCCCAGATGCTTTCTAGCCTCCGGCTGGTGCCTTTCCTTGTGGGTCTTTTGGTTAGCCTTCGCGGCTTTGTTCCATGACGACATTATTATTACTAATAATTAAGATTTTTACGTTTAAATAGCTTTAGCACCGCTTTTTTAGACAAAAAGCTTAAAATATTGGGTTTACACGTTAAATATCGTTTCTATTTAGTTGTCAACTGGTCACACTCACATGTTCCGTTGACAGTTATTTATCGTTGCGCTCTAAACAGACATTTATTTGACATTTTTAATGATTATTTAAAACATTGCCATATATAAATTTTTTCTTAAAGGCGTATCGAAAATAACTAAAACTGTAGATTATAGCTGCAATCTATAGAGTATGAAATATTTCAAATAAAGAATTTCTTCATTGTGCTTTATTTTATGAAATTAGATTGACCACTTTGATTTTAAAATAAACAGAGACTTCAATCTATGTAGTATATGCGAATAAATAAATAAATTCAGAAATTGATAACTTAGTGCTTAAAAATAAATGAAGTAAAATAAACAATAAATATTAATTTTCTTTTTATTAAGAACAATTATATAATACAAAAGATAATGTACAAGACAAGAGGTACATTTCAAATATTATTTATGCATTACAGCAGAAACATTTTCCATTTCAGTAGATTTACGTATTGCAATAGGGAGTTTGACAAATATAAGGAATAATATCTCTAAAGCACTGAAGAGTCCAACTCCGAGAAACATATTAAAAACTCCACCTAAAGACGCTGCAAGAAAAAATTAAAAAAGAAATATATACATTTGAACTACTTTTAGCAATAAATCCTTCGCCTTTGCCACGACTATTAAAATAACGAGAAAATAATTTTAAGCGTCTTCCTTTTAGTTTCTTTTTTTAAAGAAAAAGCTGATTTTATATTCCAACTACTAAATATAGTGGAGTGGCAGAAGGAAATTAGTGCTAAGACTCAATCATTTGTCATTGAAAAACATATATAAATTTGAACGCAGCGTGATTCAAACCCTTTGAAAACCGCCCAAGCGCTCTGACAGCTAAGCCATGCGTTCTCAGGCCATAAGCCTCTGCGTGCATTCTCTCTAGCCAAACAATTGCTCGTAGAATATTCTTTAGGTAGCAGAAATTTGTAAAAATGTCTGTACAGAGATGCTATCAACTAAAATAATTTGTAATAAGCGTATAAGATTTTTGACGCAACTGAATGTAGAGGCTCGAAACCCGCTGCGTTCAAATTTATATTCGTTTTCTAAATATGCTTTTCGATTTCCTAAGTGAGTGAACACTTTAAAATGTTAAAAACATTTGTCATTTTTCGCTCATTTCAGGGATATCTCTGAGTGGTGGCTGAATTTTTTTTTACACTTAACAGAACAGGGAAATGAAGATAATTTAAACGTCCATTTTCACATGCCCCTGAGTGGCGATTGAACCCGCAATCATCACATAGGTACGATGATGAGATCGTCAACGTTCAAAAGTTTAATTGTTTTCGTAAGTTGTTATTTTTAGTATTTTTTTAACGTTCAGCAAGGAAGACAAAGAGAACGTAGCGTTAAGATACTCTGTCCTCGGGAGTTGATAACAATATTTAGGGAAACAGTATTTCAGCTTACACAGCAATGTAATCCAAGTTTCAGTGGGATTAACAACAAATATTCTCGATCCGCTTATTCTAACAGATATGTGCAAGACAGAACTAGTTGCTACATCTAAACCAGAGCTGAAAATAATAATAAAAATAAGTACTAAAAAATATCATTTAGAAAATGTATAAAAATTCCAACGTAGCGGAATTCGAAACCACGCCTCTTGGAAAGCGCTAAGTGCTAAGCCATACGTTATATCGAAATGCTTGTTACAACTTATTTTGACAATAAAAATAAATTGTTAAATTTATTATACGTGTTCTAAAAATATTTTCATATATCTTAAATGTGAGAATAACACTAAGTATGTTGTAAAATGATACATACTATCTACAACTTTATAAATTCAGTGTAGGCAGAGAGGACACTCCGTTCTCCACCTTATTCTCTATTTAGAAATGGAAAGTACGACATGTTAAATGGCTGAATTTATTGTCGCAGTTTATCTGAGCAGACTAGAATACAAAAATTATGAAAGGCAAATTTAGAAATTAAAATATTTTTAATATATGCTGAGTAGGGTTTGAATCCACAACTATATTTGGTCTAGACTAAGGAGTCGGAGGCCTAAAATATCATTATATACAATTAATAATAATAAACTAAATAATACAATTTATACTTACTATATTTTATCTGTTGTTTGGTCAAAAGCGTTCATATAACTTGATTCTAATGACATATATGTTGAAACTTTTTTACAAGATGGCAAACACTTACACGTATTATTCGCTTAAAAAAAATCATAATAATATTATTGAGAATAAAATAAAGTTTAAAAAAGAGATTATAATATATATATTTTTTTACTCTTTAGTATACAAAATTATATAAATAAAAATTATTACCAAAACCAAAACCTCTTAAACAATTCAGTTGCGTTACAAAGCATAGTGGCGTATTTGGTTCTCTTGGTTTTCTAGGTCTTAATGGATCTGAGCAGCCGCAGGCTCTCTCCTTACATTTTAACTAAAAATAATATTTTTTAAAGAGTTACTCCCACACTTAGGAAATTGAAAAACATTTTACAGCGGAAATCCACACGGACGAAGTCACAGACTAATATAATACAGAAATACGTCCATTAAACCCACCAAACACAAACTCCTAGAATATCCATCCTTACTAATGCAAGTCCCATCAACAAGTTTCTCCGGATCACTGTCTACGACCGATGTAAATACCATTTGAGCGAGGTAGTTGTGTCCGGGCGTCAATGCTATAGGCTCTATCCATTCTTCCCCGTCGTATTTTGTGAAAAACTGAAAATATTTTTTAAATGGAGAACACAGTTTTGTAACACTGGGTTATCTCTGCCTACTCTGCTATGAAGCGCAAAACGTCAAACGGTTTTTCTTAAAGTAAAAGAAATGATAAAAAAATCAAGAAAACGGTGATAGGGTTCATCGGTTTTGGCTTCAAATTTCATTCATGAAATGCTCAATCTCCAATAGACCACACAAATTCCTTAATTTTACCTCGCATCCATTAAGCGCAGATTGTTCAGAACATTGAACAGCAATGTTAAGCCTTCGTTTCACGTCGAACCCAGAAGAAACTTCTTTTCCCTGTGTAAGTCTGCAGACAAGATATAATAATAATGATATTGTCTTTATTAAGTAGTTTGTACGTATTCACTTTGGTTAGCTATACAGAGTTGCTCGGACATCGGAGGCGAGCATTCATTTGAATTAAAAAGGTTCTATGCCTACAGTCGGGTCTCAAGTCAGAAGCACTGTGGTATTGTAGAATTCAAAGGAGTTATTATTTTTCATTTAATATTAATATTTTTCTACTTGAGAGGACAATTTGGCTGCGACTCTAGGCTAACCCCCAAAGTCCGATAGATCAACAAAAACATAGTTATATAAATTTAGCATATCAAACACAAAAGCCAGGCCAAAGGTACACAGTAGCCTTAATGCCTTAATTATTAACGCCTGTTCGGATTTAGGGGTTTCAAGCAAAGATGAAATAAAACTATAATAAAAAACAGAAACTCTAACCAAATACTCTGTAATCTCTACTTACTTATTCGGGCGTGATATGCAACAAGGGCCCCATTCAGTCAGTTCCTTATTAAACAACTCCTTACAAGAAACCATACTGGACTGCCACTGGCAGTTGCGCACTGTATTATGACATGGAGGCATTACTCTAAGGAGAGCCTCGGGCAAAGACAAGTTGTTCTTAAAGAGAATATCTTCAAGAATCACTAGATGCTCTTGCGGCGCTAACTTCCTCCGTAAAATATGTCCCAAAATAGTTTGCAGTCGGTCCGTTGTAGTGTTTACTAACCTGGTAGATTTTGAAATGGAACTATTTTAACCGGTTATTAATCCGGTTAAAATACTTTCATTTCAAAATGTGTAATAATAGTGCAAATCAAAGAACGTATAAAATGGTGGTTTCTTGGTGTTTATCTTGTTTCAATATTTCAATACTAGGTATATAAAATAACTCTTAGAAATTATTAAATAAATATAATATATTGGCTGAATTTCATTCATTTTTGTTGGCTAACAGATTGGAAGTAAATATTACTACAAAAAACGCCTATAAATATAATCTTGAAACTTATTAAATATATTTAATATCCTGATATTATTAGCTTATTTACTACAATATAAATAGATACTTGTATTTCTTCGACATTTGGTTTTATAGATTTAATCAGAAGACAGGTGTATTTAGTCTATAAACGAACCAAACAATCTACTTATTCATCTTACAAATCCGTCTGAAAATATTCAGCAATAGTCTCCGCAGGAGGACACACTGCAACGAGTGGCATACGGACTGAAGCATATTGACTGCGCAGGTCGCGCAGCGTTAGTAATGCTGGTACTTGCAGAAACCGAGCCCACAACACTGCACAAAGGACGCCCGCGCAGCATGCGCTGGCGCAGCAACAAATTAGCCATCCTATACTGGAAAATGACTTTGTATCTTAATAAAAAAGGTTTTATATATAATTTTAAGGGAGGAAAAAAGTGATGGATTATCAACAACCTTTTGGATAATACAATAGCATGCGCTCAACATAATGCTAGCAAGTTATACTAGAGCTTTGCTGCTTTTTATAAAATTATTGAATATTTAAAAATGCACAGCATTATATTGTAAATTAATTATCTCTTCTTTTAGCTTTTAAATTGACAATATTCTTGAACTAACTTATATTGTGCCTTAAATCTTGTACTAATATATAAATAACATTTTTAACCTCAAAAGATACGAAGCTTCTACATAAATTTTCAGTTTCTAAGCACTTACCATATATTCAAATCTGTTTAAGATTTGAATAGTGACTAAAAATTATAATGAACCACTTATTTAACACGTAATTGGTAAAAATTCACATTTGACCAATATTTACAAGTTTACATGATCTATATGACCTTAATTAGATAAGTCGATAAGATAAAGCAAATGCAAAATAAAGTTTATACGATCCTTCTTAATATGATTTCTCGCATAATACGCTCTCATATAATTCGTTCATGCTTAATACGATTCACCAACGAAATTATTATGAAGCTTCATTTGTGGAAATTCTGCGCTCAAATATATTTCGAATGTTCATTCACCATATTTGAAGATTGAAATTGTATTTTTAGGCTTTTCTTAAAATTATAGCTTAACGGACGCCATACGCTACGGTCGCGGAATACTCGTACTTCTTTCGCTTCGTCCACTTTCATCAACCTCTTCATACTCTTCCTCACTCCGGGGTGACACGATTTTTATGTGACTTCTCCAGTATCATCGATTCTGTGTTCTCAAAGGTCAACCGAGGTCTCCCACTGCCTCACTTATCGCTTATCTTTGCATACTCTCGATGAGCCACCTGAGCACGTTCTTCTTCATTCTTACAATAACATTCTCGCTTACGACTGTCAATCTGCGTATCTCTTCATTGCGGATTCGATCCGCTAAGCTATAGACATCCTACGAAGAGATCGCATCTCTACAGCTTTATCTCTCTTTCATTCTTCATATGGTATACCCACGTTTCGCTTATCTGTATATTGCATTCCAGAGTGGAAAAAATTTCGAGGGTTCTAGCCAGTTCGAGAGTGAACTCTGCGGGCAGACTGGTGTATTTTAAATTAGGTAGAAATATTATTATAAAACTTATCTACGTATAAGCAAAGTCGCGGGCCGCAAGTAGTACTCTAATATTTTTTTATATATATAATTTCACCAATATATTAATTTTCTAACCACATATTATTTTGTTTTTTTGCGCTTAATAAGTTTTCTCGCTTAAGACGCGTTTTTGGTGGGTCCCTACGAGTTGTATTCAAAGGGTTTTACTGTGTATAGATTTGAAGCCATTGTGGCGCAGTGGGGCACCATCAACTGTAAGCACGATGGTTGTGGGTTTCAGCGCCACTCGAATGGCTGAAATATTTCTACTCCCAGTGCGTTTTTCTTGACAAAGCGCGGCGTTAGCGGATAACACGCAATACCTCGAATTCAGAAAAATGGAAAACAGATGTAGCGAGTGGATGAAACTGTAAAAATATTTAAAGTATACATTACCGGTCACAATAATATTTTGAAGTTAAATATTTAAATCCGTGTAGCGTAGTCGTTTTAAAAAAGTGTCGAATCGCACGAGCGTAAGACGACAGCTTCATGATAGGCTATAGCTAGCTTAGCACAAAAGTTTCAAAGATAACTAACAAAAAGACTTACAATACTGATACATTTAATTTATTCAATATTACTTAAAAACTACTTTCTCAATTGAATTTTGAAGTAAAAACAATACACATAACTAATATAGTTTTTCAAAAGTTATTAACATGTAAATACAAGGCGACTGACAAGTTTCTATGAAAACTCTACATGTTCATCGATGACTATCAAACTGCTGTAATTAGAGATCTCTATCGCGACGATCGCATGACAGTTTTGATAGATTATCATTTATTTACAGGGCTAAATGTTTTACTGTGCCCTTGATTCTTTTATTATTGGGATTTATTAAATTTGTATACATACCCGTAGAGGTCACAGAGACTTGTCAGGACACTCCGTTCTCCAATTGCCGCCCGAATCCGAGACATTGCGGGTTGAGTGGCGGAAATCGACGTTTCCTCTTTTTAAAATGTTTTTAAATATAATCATTCCCCCGAGTGGAAATCAATACCATCGCGTTTACAGTCGGCCACTGTGTCACACTGCACCATAACGGCCTCATAGTTTTTATTATTAAATTATCAACAATTAATTTCATGTATATTTAAATTTTAATGGCATTTTGTCATTCATATTTAAATACTTTAAGCTGTTAGAACTTTTCTTGTTAGATGTATAGCATCTTTTTTAATCGGTATGCCGAATAAAAATTGATAAAACAAAATAAATACAAATATCAAAATAGACAACATTATTATTTGTAATAAAAATAAAATACATTACATGTACTACTGACAGAAAAAAATACATTAATCTATATCTAACACGCATGTATATTATTGAAATTGTTTTATAAAACACATAAACGTAATCAAAATATTACTCATAGACGTCATATGTACCTATCGTATACAGGGGCAGCCAACCTGCGGCCCGCGAGCCACATGTGTCTCTTTGAAGGATAATTTGTGACTCGATAAATGTTCTGTTTTAATTTTTTTGTTATTGTATTTTAAATAAAAAATATTACCTTTTTGGCATACTATGGCTTGTAAAAGATTTAAAATATTAAAAAACGGACCATACTATCAAAGAGCTTGGCCACCCCTAGTATAATGTGTACCTAGCATATGTAATTTATCTGTGTTATCTGACCTCCTTGTAGGGACACTGTTTATTGTAAATCCATATTGTATCCAATTGTTCAAAATAAAGGACTGACTAATCACTTAGATTGCCACTTAGTTTTAATTTAATGAAATTGAAACTAATAAGATTCAGATGTCAGTCAATGCATTTCAGATCATTTCAAAGAACATTTATTTGTCTGTTATTATTACCATCAAAAAATATTCAAAAACACTAGCAACTAAATTCAATAACCAAATGAATAAGTAGTCATTTATTATTGTAAAAAAAATGTTACAAACATTTTAACACTTTTTGTTTCAACACAAGAATAATCACTCAACACTGTCACATTCACATCACTAGCACTGGTACATCACTACGACGCGGGGAGCCTGGCAGGGCACACGTCCAGCATACAGAACACAGCGCGGCAGACGGGGCAGGAGCCCCGCGTGGAGAGCCAAGAGGCGGGTACTCCGGGGGCTCTGGTCGCCCACCAGCGCGCCATACATGCGCAGCACCATAACACCCTGTCACATGAAATATTATTTATATATCATTTATATGAAATGTATATAATACACATAGTAGAATATTATGTTGAAACTTAGTGGCGGGACGAAACATCGCACTTGTGATTAGACACTATCACATACAGCCATGTTGGTGTAGGATATAAAATATGATAACCGTACCAGGCGTGAATAAGTTGATAAGTAGAATTGCTTATACAATTTGTCAATATTATTTATTAAGTGTCAAAATTTGTTGTTTTTATAGGGTGAATAAACGAATAAATCAATTTTATTTAAGTAAATCAAACAATTTTACATAAAACAGCATTTAAATAACATAAAATATAACAAACTAAAAAAATATTTTACTTAAAATGCCGGCACTGTACAGTAATCACTTTTGATTAATCCACTTATTGACGCCTGGTACGGATATAAAGACGACATTTACTTTTACATAGTGTACACAACAAAGAACATAGTCACACACAAATACACACATAGAAACAAACATATTTAATGTTATAAGTTCTTTGATTTTCACGATTATTACACATTTTGAAATAATTTTAAAATGTATACCAATATTATACGTGATTAATCCAGTTAAAAATAGTTTAATTACAAAATATTTAATGTTTTATTGAAAAAAAAAACAGTACCACAAAAATGTATGATTCATAAGATGTTTTATAAATTCATAATCATAAATGTTACACAAAATGATGTATGTTTTTGAATTTAGAATTTTTATATTTTATAAAATAAGTAAAAAAATAAACTTAAAATAACATTAACATTTCTTACTGCAAGATTTTATGTGTGAAGCATTACATAACGTATTAAGAAGTATTTACATTTAAATTATATTCACCCAATCTGGCGCTGCGTTGAGTTCAGCAACTCAACATAATTAGAGGATAACGTATAAATAGATAGAAATACTTTATTGAACACAAAAGGCCAATAAGGAACAGTACACAAGATTTTATGAGTATTACAGAGTTGCAAAGGAGTTCTTATTACTGGTAGCAATCTCTGCCAGACAACCTTTGGAGAGAGGAGCATAGTCTTAACTGATATGGTTTAGAAATAAAAATTTAAAAGATGTAAAAAATACAAATAAAAATGATTGACTATTGTAGCACTAAGTTCTCTCTGCCTATCCAGTTAATGGTAGATGATTTGAAACTGGGAATTACAAACTAGTGGCGTAAATATATTCACCTGCAATTACACTCTTGGCATGGCGGGAGCCCCCCTTCTACATTAATGGGTGGGGCCACGCAACGACGGTTTATTTTGACATCTGCTGTATTCTGCATGCATCCTATGCACAGTTCTAATTCCTGAAGCAAATATTTTAATATATTTTTACTTACTTAAATTTAAGGTAAATTTTGAACATAGCAAGATACGAACCCACGGCTATTGGAATCTGTCCAAGTGTTATAGCCAATTAAATGATATTTTTTTTTTCTTCCAGCTTCACACTTTTGCCCGCGTAGAATTGTGTTCAGAGAGAATCCAGTGTCAAAATACACCGTTCTCCACTTTCCACCCAAAATCGGCACATTGCGTGTTGAGTGGCGGAACTCAAGGCCGCGCTTTGTTTTATGTACCAGAGCGGATAATTTTTAATATTTTAAATATAATTCGTCCGAGTGTGAATCGAACCCACAGCCGAAAGATATTCTTAAAATTACACTACACTAGACAAAAGTTAAAAAATATATATTTACCTGCTCTACATAATAAACCGGATTTTGTTCAACATACTGTTTAAAAACCGTCACAAATCGCTCAATCAAAGTCGGCAACAATGATATGTGTTCCGGCACTCGGATCGGACGATCAATCCGTGGCTGTAAATCTCTTAAGGCAATTGTAGATATTCTAAACGTAAACATCTTCACTTCATCTCGGGATGGTATAGCTTCAATATTTACATATTGAACTTCATCTTCACCAGATGTGGAAAAGGTATGACTATCAGTCTGAAATATTTTGTCCAAGATAGTTAAAAACAGGTATGCATCCAAGCAAAATCTATAAATAATATCTTAAAAAAAATAAAATAGGCACAATGTGGGACATCATAACTAGTACAACTGTGAGATCTAAAGTTTACAATAAACTGGTAGAATAAAGATAATAAGTTAACAAGTAAAGATCTGAGAAGTGGCAAATATTTTTGATAATTAATTTGCAGAAACGCCGGCTAAAGTAACTTCCTTGTTGAAATCATCTTCGTCAGTCACAGTTAAGTTATTGGTAACTAATACTAGTTGTTGTAATAACAAGTTTAGTTTTGACCATGTGACACCAGAAGTAATTGTCAAAACTTTTAAAACTCTTTGTGTAAAAGTCTGGTGATTTATGGAATATATTTGTATAACTACTGAGCTCTTTTATATTAAACATTGCACTTCAGTTAGGTAAGATATTAAATAAATGTGTTGAGAAAACAATGATCCTAGCAACTATAGACCGGTATATGTATTGCCATCACTGAGTATAATTTTCGAAACTAATACCCTAAATCAGCTGTCTGATTATTTAACTGATAACAAAACATTTACATAATGCGCAGTATAGTTTTACTAGAGGCAGATCTACTACAGATGCAGGCGTTGTGCTTCTAAAGTACATCTATAATGCTTGGGAGAAGCTACAGAATGCAATCGCAATGCAGTTGTGAGTTGTCTAAGACTCATTATTGCTTAAACTTAGTCACTATGGAGTCCACGATAACGTCTGTGATCTCATTGTTTTGTACCTTACTAAGAGGATTCAGCACATTGCTATATATAATGTAAAGTCCTCCGATGCTATTTACAGATGAGTGTACTTTAAGAATCGATTTAAGACCTTATCTTATTTTTAATGTTTATAAACAATCTTCTTTATGCTAAGACTATGCAATATTGTGTTAGACAGCTTACAGACTTTAATACGGCCTGACTTGTTTATTTTAGTTACTTTCATAGTATCTTATCCTATGGAATACTGCTCTGAATCCTTAAGGTTGCATCACAATATATATACAATAATGTTTTGTTTTTATGCAAAAATATACACAATTATTTAAAAGTCTGTAATAGACACAGTATAAATACAAGAAGTAAAAATAAGCTGATTACGCCTTATTTTCTACTTCAAATGTCATTTCAGACTTGCCACTTGAACAATTTAAAATTGAGATTAAAAATATATTATTGAGGAAAGTATAATTATATTCTTTCCAGGAATACTATTCTGATGTTAATGTGTGTAATTAAATGCTGTTGATGCTCACTCAGGGGGCTTATGATAGGATATTATGATGTTATTGTAAAATTTGTATTTGAAAAGAGCAACTGTTGAGTTCTCGCTGGCTCTTCTCAGCAGAACTGTCTTCCGAGCCAGTGTTAGCTGCTGCTAGGACTGACTATATGACATGAAAATGCACAAATTTAGAATATTTTGATTTTGATTGTACCACAATGGCCTCTCTATATATTTAACTAATTGTTATAAGACATGTTTTATACAATTATATTTATTAACTTCACACATCACTCATATTATACACATAGATACATTTTCTTTAACTTCAGCCCCCATTGGATATTGAACCCAAAACCAAACTGAGAGTATTATTATAAATTATAAAGTTAAACTTACAGCAGTTGCAACTAGTGCACATTCACTTTGCTTGATGACATTTATTCCATATAATGTTACTTTAATAAGCCAGGTCTCAGTAGCAATAAATTTGCTAGTAGCATTTAAGGGGATAGATACTTTATCCACACTGTAAAAGTAATTTTAAAAAGGTACATTATTTAACAGATAAGATATTAATTATGTACTATGATTTATAATTTATTACAAAATTAATACTATGCTAAGTTCTTGGTAATTGATAACAAAAGAAATATGAACAAATGTCTAAAAAAGTAATGCATGAATTCTATATACCTTCTAAATTCTGTATTAAAATTTGAGGCAACGAGTCTCCAATCAATTCCTTCATTCACATAAGGCAGCAGAACCTTCACAACTGGATGCTTACTCTTGTCACCTCCCCACCAGCAGCTTACTTTATAACACATGATCATTGGAATCATCATCATTAGTAAAGCCGTAAAAGAAAACAATTCTCCTCTGGCACCACCACACCAAAGTGAAAACATATAACCCACAGGCAATATAGAATGTATCAAAACAGTTATAGTTACCCTCTTCATATGGTAATCAATAAAATTCACATTCTCTGATCCAAGATACGTATCTAAGAGTTGCGGTATCGTAAACCCGGCGGAGACAAACTCAGTAGGTGGATAAATGACGCAAAATGTAAAAAGTATATAAAATAGAGTGATTAACACATCCATTTTGCTGTTTTTTAATTAAATAATTAATAAAGTATGTTATTTTGCGCAATGTGCTTGCTCATCTCAGCAGTGGAACCGTAATAAAAGATATTTAATTATCTGTTTATTTAATAATTTTGGTAGTTAAAGATGAACACACATTTACCAATTTGCACAAACTTTAAACTACTGTTTTTATTTTTGACATTGACATTTTTTGTACAGTAAGACCACAGGCTGTCAAGTTTTTAGAGTAAGTTATAACACAATAAGCGAGGTACTGGTTTGTAATATATTTATTGTGCTTAAATTTGCCATAAAAATTTTACCAGTTCTAAATTTTATACTCCACTGTCCTTAATTTACATATTAATATTATAATTGATATAATATTATAGTATATTCAAATCATTATTTTAGAATTTATACGAAAAAAAAAATTTACCAATTCCTTTATTGACTATATAAGTACGAATTGTGATTCGTGCTCAACAATATTTTACAAAGTTTTTTACTCTATCATTTATTAATTCCTGCTCAATATGTGCGGAACCTGTAGAGGATGTTGACGAGGCGGCTCGTGCTGCCCATGTATCACAATAAATACCTGTTGTACGAAGATCTGTTAGCTAGCTTCCTTCAAAGGGAGCTCACTAAGCACACTGCTAATGTTTTTTCAACTTGTGTTTTGTACAAATAAATTGTGAAAAAAAAAAGTTATTACAAAAAATGGAATGTAGTCAAAACTGTTGTCAACTTGTCAGTTGTCACTTGTGACATGTCATGTTTGATGTGGACACGTATTTAATCGTGTTATTCAATTAAATTTTGTGATATTAATGCAAAATTTTAGCTAAATAATATTTGAATTTTTATTAGGTAAGAGTGATAATTTATTTTATACATTTAGACTCGGGTAATCTACGCATTTAATGTAAAGTTTTGTCAAGCCGGACACATTTGAGTGAGGCATTTAATAAGCAATTTACAAATAAAATACGTTTCTAATTAATAATCTCAGTATTTTATGTCGCAGCTACCAATGCCAAACCATGTTCTTAAATCATCTTTGAAGATCATCAGAAAAGAAATTAAAGTACATTCTTATACTTTAGTTTCGCATTAACAATACTTACATTTTAGAGCTGAATTCCTTATTTATGGCTTACTTGCATAAGAAAAGTAACTGTTTATGAAAATAATAATAAATATTATATTAAGCCAATTTTATTTACTTTAATATATACATACATCCTATAGGTTAGGTATTTAAATAAGTAAAACAGTAAAATTAATAATAAATATATGAACAAAGGAGTTTGTAAATGTTAAAATTAATATAAATAATTCACTTATTATTTTAGAATCATGGCGGGTGTAGAGCAACCATGCTACACTCTTATCAACTTTCCTACAGACTCAGAGCCGCATAATGAAATGCAACTTAAACTTGATCTGGGTAAGTAATAATGTAATGATAATAGTAATTGACTATTATTTTTCAGTTTGTTTACTATGTTTACAAAATTTATTTAAATATATAACAAATAGTGATTCTGATTAATATATTTATTATCAATAAACAATATTTAAAATATAGAAAAAGGTGACATCAAAAAGAAGATTGAAGCTCTAAAGAAGACAATTAGCATTATACTCTCTGGTGAGAAAATCCCTGGACTCTTGATGATTATCATAAGATTTGTGCTGCCATTGCAAGACCATACTATTAAAAAACTATTGTTGATTTTCTGGGAAATTGTTCCTAAGACCACACCTGATGGCAAACTGATGCAAGAGATGATTCTCGTTTGTGATGCTTATAGGAAGGTATATTTGTTCTGTATTATTTACAATACTTTGTATTGGGTACAATGTTTTATATTGTGAAAAGCTATATACAATTTCTTTTATCTTTCTTGTGATTTTAATTTCTTTTAATATATCTTTCCTAGGATTTACAACACCCTAATGAGTTCATCCGTGGCTCCACTCTTCGATTCCTATGTAAATTGAAGGAGCCAGAGCTACTAGAGCCTCTAATGCCCGCAATTCGTGCATGCTTGGAGCACCGTCACTCATATGTCAGGAGAAATGCTGTTTTAGCTATTTTTACTATTTATCGGTATGTATTTTTAGTATTTTGTTTAGTTTCACATCAATAATACTTACATTTTAGAACTGAATTCCTTATTTATGGATTACTTGCATAAGAAAAGTAACTGTTTATGAAAATAATAATAAATATTAAAATAATAATAAATAAAAAAAAAAAGCTGAGTGTCATGGCGGGCACGTATGACGTCACGGCTCAGTAAACGACATTGCGTTTCAATAATCGAAGTGCGTATAATACAGTGCGTCTGTGCAAAAATATATCCATAGCAACACAGGAAAAGTTGTCTGTGTTACATACACAGCAAACAAGAAAAAGGCCTGGCTACATCTCGCACGACTGCTAACCTAGACCAAACGAAAGTAGTGACGAATTAGCCATTTTTATTTGAGACCACTTTGATAGAAATATTAATTATAAATCACTTAAATACAACTTTTCCAACTACACGCTTTTTCCCGCATAGTAGGGTAGGCAGAAGAACCTAGTGTCAAGAGATTCCGTTCTCTTAATTTATTAATAAATAATTGAGAATACTAAAGTAATGTCAGCATTTTCATTTACTATTCTATAATTACATATAATACATAAATACATAGGATTTCCAAAATGTAATAAAACTTTTTACTTTTTATTAAGATTTTTTTTTTCAGTCATAGGGAATTCTGAATAAATTGATATTGACACACTGATAAGTTAGGTGAGACATTTTTCTAAAATAAATTAACAGAACATGATTTTCTTTATCTGTCAGTAATTCATAACTGGTAGCTTATCACAAAAATCAACTAAGATTAGTTTAGTTAACCAAGACTTGCATAATATTAAATTACATCAAGGAATTAAGATAAATAATACAACAAGGAAGCTTTCGGGTCTCAAACTCAGAGGAACACAAAGTATTTATTTGATGCAAAAAACTCTGCAAACATCAACATATCGACACTGGGCAAATAAGAGATGATTGCTTTCATGAAACCTAGAGCATCTATTCACAATATGACGAAAAAAATAAAAGCATATTTTCGTTTGTCGCGAAAACAATAAAATACATAATTTTAACAAAACTTCAAGGGAACAAACAAGAATACCGCGAATTTTTACTGATGCGTTAATATTCCAGCAACTTTGAGTTCCTGATCCCTGACGCGCCGGAGCTGGTAGGCACGTTCCTGGAGGGCGAGCAGGACATGTCGTGCAAGCGCAACGCGTTCCTCATGCTGCTGCACGCCCAGCAGGAGCGCGCGCTCGCCTACCTGGCCGATCGCCTCGACCACGTGCACGCCTTCGGTGACATCCTGCAGCTCGTCATCGTGGAGCTCATCTACAAGGTGTGCCACACCACGCCGTCCGAGCGCTCGCGCTTCATTCGCACCGTGTACGGACTGCTCAACGCGCCCAGCGCCGCCGTGCGATACGAGGCGGCCGGCACGCTCGTCACGCTGTCCGCCGCGCCCGCCGCCGTCAAGGCTGCCGCCGCCGCCTACATCGACCTCGTGGCCAAGGAGAGCGACAATAACGTCAAGCTCATTGTGCTCGGGAAGCTGCGCCGCCTGCGCGCCGCCAGCGGGGACGCCGGCGCGCGCGCTCTGCCTGACCTCGCCATGGACGTGCTGCGAGCGCTCGCCGCCTCCGACCTGGACGTGCGCCGACACACGCTGCACCTCGCGCTCGAGCTGGCCGCGCCGCGCCACGCCGAGGAGCTGGTGGCTGCGCTGCGCAAGGAGGCCGCACGCGCCGCGCTCGCCGACCACGACGATGCCGCGCGCTACCGCCAGCTGCTCGTGCGCGCGCTGCACCGCGCCGCCGCCAAGTTCCCCGACGCCGCCGCCAGCGTGGCGCCCGCGCTGCTGGAGCTGCTGGCTGACGGCGCCGCGCCTGCCGCCAACGACGTGCTGCTGTTCCTGCGCCACGTGCTGCACGCCGCGCCGCACTTGCGCTCCTCCGTGTTCGCCGGCCTGCTGCGCGCGCTGCCGCAACTGCGCGCCGCCAACGTGGCGCGCTCGGCGCTGTGGCTTGTGGCCGAGTTCGCGGAAACCGAGGCCGCGGCGAGCGACGCGCTCGACGTGCTGGCCGCCGCGCTGCCCGCGCTGCCAGGCGACGCTGCGCGGGACGGAGCGCCCGAGCCCGCCGCTGACGCGCCCGCGCGCCAACTCGTCACCAGCGACGGCACATACGCCTCGCAGTCCGCCTTCAACCTGCCAGCGGCGGGCGGCACGGCGGGAGTCGCCGGCGTCAACACTGGCCTAGGCGGCGCTTTGCGCGAGAGCGACGGCTTCACGGCGGCGTGCGCGTGCTCTGCTCTCGCCAAACTGGCGTTGCGTGGAGGCCCGGCGCATGCCAACCGTGCGCTTCATCTCGCCGCTCGCTTGCTCTCCTATTGCAAGTCCTCTAAAGGTGAGTGACATATATCAATTTCTTTCAGTGTTTGTTGCTATAGTGCCTTATTTTCATTACTACCCCCAGCAAATAATGATATTTAATAGCAAAAAATATTGTATTTATATTTGGTATGTTTTGTACTATGTATATATTTCGCATTGTAACTTGTGATGAGGTATTTGATATATGTATTCATATCCTATAAGCTTACATAGGCGCCACTAGCGTCTATTAAGTGTAATTTGCATTAGATTTTGTCAATACTTACTGTGTCTGTAAATAAAGAATTTATAATAATATATTTATATATACGGGTGGGGATCTGCATTTCTCTTGGGAGACTTCGTCGGTCTTGTGGTCTAGAATGATACGGTGCGATGTCCCGTTAGGGTGATCTACCTGCAGAGTGGTTGTAGAGTGCTACTATGTATGTATTCGTTCGTAGACAGCGCCAACTCGTTGACGGCGGACGATCTGGAGCACGCGGCGATGTGCCTGCGCGCGGCGGCCACGCGGCCGCCGGTGGCGCTGGAGCTGCTGCAGCATTCGCGCGCGGCGCTAGCGGCTCTGCTAGCGCTACCGGAGCGCGCGGCGCCCGAGCTGCTGGCGGAGGCGGAGGCGGATGCGCCGCCTGAGCGCACGCGCGCCGTGGCCGTGGAGCAGGGCATTTCTTTCGCGGCCCTGTCGGGCGCGGGCTCAGGATCCGGTTCAGGCGCAGCGCACCGCGACGAGCTCGAGCTGTCCCTAAGCCGCGCGCTGCAGGGGCGCAGCAGTGGCAGCGCCGGCTCCAAGCTGTCCAAGGTGACGCAGCTGACGGGCTTCTCGGACCCAGTGTACGCTGAGGCGCTGGTGTCGGTGCACCAGTACGACGTGGTGCTGGACGTGCTGGTGGTGAACCAGACGGACGACACGCTGCAGCACTGCACGCTGGAGCTGGCGACGCTGGGCGAGCTGCGGCTGGTGGAGCGGCCGGTGGGCGTGGTGCTGGCGCCGCGCGACTTCACCACCATCCGCGCGCACGTGAAGGTCGCCTCCACGGAGAACGGCATCATATTCGGCAACATCGGTGAGTGCCCGCCGAGATCACATCCGGGATCGCGGCCGGTTTAGGGTCGCAGGTGTCAGTGTATTGCGTGTGTCCGCAGTGTACGAGGTGTCGGGCGCGTCCATGGACCGCGGCGTGGTGGTGCTGAACGACATCCACATCGACATTGTGGACTACATCCAGCCGGCAGCCTGCAGTGACGCAGACTTCAGGCACATGTGGGCGGAGTTCGAGTGGGAAAACAAGGTCAGGCGCATTTGTTACTCTATTGACCATTTTTTTATTGCCATTAGCACGTATTAGTTTCAAGATGACTTTGTATACTGTCAACTTGCTTTGAGTGCTCGTTTGTGAGTGTCGTCCAATAAACCAGTACATACTTTGTAATTTTAAATCTAACTGCTTGCGCTTACTATCTACAAGCGAGATAGAAAAGTTTGGAAGTTATTCTTAGAAAAAGTTGCTGTGAGGTCTTTTAGTTCATTCGAGGATTTATTGACCGCTGTTTTGTCAATTGGGTATCTAGTGCCGTGCCATATCTTCCTCATATTGCGATGTTCCTGTATTTTGTTTATTTTATTGATTTTCGGATATTGGTTAAGCTTTAGTGCTGGCCTTTTTTGCCATTTTTGGGGAAAATCTTTGTAGATGAGTTTGTTAAATTCGTTAATAGTACTTTTCTGTATTTTAAATTTTATGATGAGGATGTATACGCGTTTTACCCACATTGCTTTCTTCTTGATATATCTTCCAGTTAGTACTTCTATTGTACAGTCTCTCTGCGGATTGCACAAGCACCACTTTAGTGCTTAAATTTAATATTTATTTATGTTTTTATAATTTAGTAATAATAAGGTACAAGTCTGGAATTTTCTTCCAATGAGTATGTCGGTTCTCGTGAGATCATGCAATCTAATCTTATATCTTGCAAGGTGCTGTGTAGTTGTCTTCCACATCGGGCAACTAATCGAGAACTCCAGTACGAGTGTGTTTTGCGTTCTAATTCTCCCCGGAAATATACCTACAGCCAAGGGAAGAAAAATATTTGTTGTAGGCGGTCTTTAGTAATCTAGTGTCTTGGACAATAAACTGCTGAGAAGCACGTCTCAAATTTCTCATTAATCATTACTTTTATTGTTGTCGCCTGTATTTTGTCTGTACAATATTTATCCATTTCGTAGTATTTGATGTTATTTTTAATAAAAACTGTTCCACCGTGACTATTCCTTGATGGGTGGCTGGTTTGCTGTATATACTGAGTAGCTTTATAAGTTAAAGTGCGATTTTACGGTGGATCTTCTTTTTTTTTTTTATTTAATTTTTTCTATTTGAGGGAATGTTTGAAATTCTTGATGACGTTCCGTCAAGCCATTAGCGTTCGAGGTAACAATTCGAATTGTGTTCATTTTGTTACTAGACTTGAGACAAGCTGGATCAAAAGGTCCATCATTTGGTCCATAATGCTAATAATGGCGTGTTGACATTTGGAGAACATTAGTTCTAATTTGTCTGTTCTAGTTGTAGTTTTGGGTTGTTGGTTTTCGTCACTTTGTTTTATATTCGGTTTTGTGATTTCTTCTTGTGTTTTATTTTCTTTACCGTTAAGAGTATGTCTTCTTTAGTCGTTAACTTGTTTGTATTTAGTACAACCCTTGTGCAAATTGCCAGGGAAAACATTCTACACGGATGTTTTCACTCACAATTTGCACATTTAGTGTCTGCTTCTGATGTTTTCTTACAGGAAGAGATGGGATGATCGTCTCCATCGTTTCGTCGATCGTCTTTCGTACGCATCGAAATTGTCGAAAACATTGGTTTTTTGGTGTGATCAAATCTCTGGCATCTTTTGCATTGCATTATTTCTTGTTTCTTGTAAGGTGCTTAAAATGTCACTCTCATTTAGCTTAATTTAAATATGTTTCTATTGTTATTGTTTGATTCTAAGACGGCAAAGAATATGGGTAATGGTTCTTTGGTGTGGTTGATCTGTGTAAAACATTCACTATTTGTCTTCACGTCCTTGTTCTCTTAATTCTTGTTTTATTAGAGACGTATCTTCGGTACAGTGTAGGCCTCGTAACACAACTCTATATGCTCTTTCCGATTTAAGTTTGTAGGTTAATGTGAAATATTGTTTTTTATATATTTCTCTCTGATTTCTTTATAAGTTGGTCGTTTGACTTGATGGTGTGTCCAGATGGTAACGTTGTCGTTTTGTATTGTGTATTGTCTACAATTTTATTTATATATAATTTATTTATATAAAATCCCGTCACAAAAATAGGTTCCGGAGTAGGTTCTTATTTGACTTCTAATAATAATAATAATAATAATAAGTTCTTCGGTTTCGTCACTGTTTAATATGTCAAATTTGTTTAGTGTAGGCGTAGCGATAGTTGGTACGTTCTCTAATTTTGTTACATAATCACTGTGTATTGGGCTTGTTTCCTTTTTTTTATATCTATTAAAATGTAAGTAGTTGCTCTTTGTTTTGAGACTCTGGTTCCTTGTTTTCAACTTTATCGTTGATTTTGCTTGCACCGACTGTTGGTAAGCTGTGTTACTACGGTATCTATTGACAATTTGATAAAAATACTTAGGTATTATTTATAGGAAATGTCCTTTATTCATTGTACTTATATTTTTACACATTGCACATTTAAGATTATAATATTTAGTACTCTAAATAATTCCTTATTGAGTAGATTATAAGAAAGTACGATCACATATCCATGTGTGATTTTTTATTGTAATTTTTGTATGTTTGTATTTTAATGTCGGTTTTGTGTACAGGTTTCGGTTAACACGAACATCACAGACTTGCGCGACTACTTGGCACATCTCCTCGCCTCCACCAACATGAAGTGTCTCACACCAGATAAGGTCACTATATTTATTTACGTTATGTTTATTATTATAAAAATTGTAATGCAATTTGCAGTAAAACGATTAAAAATCGCGAAGCTCCTTCTGTATGTGGCCCCTCGGTAACGTGCGTTGTGCGCAGGCGCTGTCGGGCCAGTGCGGGTTCATGGCGGCCAACCTGTACGCGCGCAGCATCTTCGGCGAGGACGCGCTCGCCAACCTCAGCATCGAGACGCCGCTGCAGCGCCCCGGCGCGCCCGTCGTGGGACACGTGCGCATCCGCGCCAAGACGCAGGTACACCGAAGTGTCACCTTCTCATATCACCGTCATCAAACTTTACGTCAACAAACATTATACCTCCGTTGACAAGGAAAATACGCGTTGCACACACACACACACACACACACACACACACACACAAACATTTGTTAACTTATTATTAAAAATATTCAAGCTCTGTACTTTTCTCCGTACAAAGATATGAAAATATTTTAAATATAATCTCCCTAGTGGGAACCGAACTCGGAACCGGTCCCAATACATAATATATATTCAATAATTTAATTGCAGGGTATGGCGCTCAGTCTCGGCGATAAGATAAATATGATGCACAAGTCGCCGCCGCAAAAGCCTTCGGAGCCAATAGGCGCCGCCGCTTAGGTCATTTATATTCATGTACGAGTATTCATTGTTTTAATTAACTAGTGTAATAAATAATATTATATATACATATGTTTAATGTCTTATATAATTGTAATAGAATTGTTATTATAATTTATAACATTTATATCTCTTTTTTGTAGTAATAAATTTCTATAAGAAAATATGTTTCTATTTGTTTGTCGAAAATCAATGTGATTAGAAGTAAATAACAACAACATTTGCCTATCATATGTCAAATTCCTTTTATAATCTGGATTTAATAGTGATAAATACAATCACAACCAACAACAAAATAATATTTATTTACTTAATGTAGACGCATAGTTTTCACTAAATTTATATTTAAAATACAAATTCATATTCATGCGAATTTTGTTCCTTATTTATTTTCATTAAAAATCAATATTATATAAAAACATTTTTAGAAAACGTATAAAGATTTGACCGTAGTGGAATTCAGGCCGCGACTCGGCAGCCTCATCGTCAGCAACATCATTTTTAAAGTTTCGTACGTTTTCTAAAAATATTTTTCATATCCTAAATAATCCTAGTTTTGAATAACACTTTAAAATTGTTAAAAAATGTACTGTACAAATTTTGTAATGTTGTAATATGTGGGCTACTTAAAATACATAAAATTGTTATTGTATATTGAGTTTAGTTGTTAAAAAAACCAACAAAAAGTGTCATTTTCTTATAATATAATTAATTAAAACAAACAGGACAATATTTTATATTTAGTGAGAAACGTAATGTGCTCTATATAATAGGTTAATTCAGTCATAAATTTCTTTACATCATATTTAATGAAGCAAATTAAAAGTATTTTTTTTTAAACAAGCTTTTACGCAATTATTCCCAGAAGCTGTTTCGTTTGATATCCATATTGTGTGTAGGAGTGCGTTAAAAATAAATCGTCCGCCATTTTAGGTGTTCTGCCATGTTGGATTTTGAATGTCGTCACGCTGGCCGTCATTTTGAATGACGTGTATAGGACATATGCTTCAAAATTGAGTTGCTAGCAGAAACATACATGGCAAGTTAAAAAAATGTAATACATATAACTACTTGCTGATACATAAATGTATAATTATAGATGTTTTAGACATTTTCTATATTCTTCGTAGCTTGCAATAATTTTGGTGTCTCTGTCTAAAATAAAGTAAAGTATAGAATAAATAAAGTATATTTGTTTTTTTTTTAGTTCATTTAAACTTAAGTATTATATAAATATTAATATATAATTTAACTGAGCAGTCATATTTAAAAGTTCGTCTTTATAGTAAAGTTGTGATAATAAACATATATAATAAGAAGTTATTTTCACAAACATCGCTTATATCGGTTCCGCGATTTTTCCTCATTTTGAAATGAGACGATTTTAAACGGATTTATCACATATCTTGGTATTCACAGATACAATTTAGAAAACTGGTATCCGGTAACTGGTAGCCGTTTTGTTAGAGAGTTTTACTCTACCTTAGACCACAGACTACTGTAGTATTCGAAAAGTTTATTTTTTACACGATAAATTAGTTTAAAATAGTTTTATTTAAATAGATTTTATTACTTAGTTTATTGTTTTGCTATGGCTTGATATAAAAGTTAAGGGTATTAAGGGTAGATAAGTAGGGATAAGTTTTTCATAATACTTTTTCAAAAATTTTATTTGACAATACAATAATATTTACGTTATCTATAATATAAGTTATTTGATATTAAGAATTAAGACCAGACCGCGGAAATATATATATATATATGTATATATTAATTTCATAAAGTTATTGATAATTACGATTTCTAATATTATTAGAATTTTAATTGTTTTAACAAGAGGAGGTGAAATAAAAGCTCTATAAAATATGAAATAAATTAGTTTATTGCAACGTCATAGGTGTTCGCGACGCAACGTGAGTAACGTCCATGTTCCGTAACGATTGAAGTGTAAATAATAAAAATAATTTATATAATAGTAGCGATAAGTAATGGATTGGTTACAAATGGCAACCGACGCTTCTCCGTCGGCGTTCTAGCCCTTGAGTGTTGAGTGCTTCTTATATCTGGAAAATAGATATACGATTATGATATAGATACTAGGTCTAACTGACTATTGAGTGATTGACTGACTGTAAACGCGATTAGTTCGATTGATTATGTTTAAAATATTTTCATTTCTCCGCTCCGATACCCAAGACAAAGCGCGGCGTTGAGTTCCTCCTCTCAACACGCAATGTCTTGAATTAGGGCGGAAAATGGGGAACGGAGTGTCTTGACACTAGACTTTCTCTGACTAGCCTGTTGTTCGGGAAAGTGTGAAACTGTAAAATATAGAAACTATTATGTTTAGTGCAGTGTTAGGACATTGCAGTCATTTGAAGTATTTGAGTGAAATAAATGATCAGATGATCAGAAATGATTGTCTTGTAGTTTTTACGGGTCATTCAAGGGCCCCTTTATGTCCGGGGCCGGACTGAGCATGGGGCCTTTGTGCCGTTATGGTAAAGTGGTGGACGGATACTGAAGAAAGTAATAATGATTTAATACAAATTTTTCTATATGAAATCTGTCTCATAGATAAGTTTCTTGTAATTACATATCGATATTTGCATACATAAATTTATAAATAGAATAACTTTATTGGCACCAGAATTACGTTCATTATATTTTGAGTTTAATTAATTTATTTATGCATATCAGAAAATTCCTTACATTCAGTTGTTTTTTCCCTCTATTTTTTAACCATTTTATTTTAAAAATAGGTTAAACGAAATATTTTAGACATTTTTCAATCGTCTGTTGTAAGAAAGTATTTAAATTGGCACTTAGCCATGTATCTGTCTAAGAATAGATTTCTGCTCCCAGTGATTATATTATACATAAATGCTTTTATTGTTTGCCAGTTTCAAGTTGTACCCTGATTACTCATAACAGAGAAAATGATTGACTTACAATAGATTTGGCAAGTGCATACTAATAATCTGTAGTGCCAATTTCAATTTATATCTTAGCGCCAAACTCAATTACGTATTTAGACACGTATTAATCGTTTCAAACGATCAAGTTTCAGATAGTTAAAATAAAATTAGTTTTTAAATTGATATTGAAGGATGGATAAATAACATATTTATTTTAAGCTGTTATATTTCAATATCACCGTCTCCAATAATACACTATTTTAGATTTTTTTTCAACCGCTTTAACGTTTGCACAAAATATAATACCCACTTATTCCTCTTCCTCCTCTTCTTCCTCTTCTTCCTCTTCCTCCTCCTCTTCTTCTTCCTCGACTTCCTCAACCTCCTCCTCCTCCTCGGGCTCAGGCTCGTAAACGGGCTCGTCTTCCTCCTCTGGTTCGGCCTTCACGTCCTCTTCGCCTTCAGGGGATTCGAGCTCACCCTTCTTCTTGCCGGGCCTCTCGCCGAACCACTTAGGCAGTCGCGCTATATGAGTAATGGTTTATTAGTATACTATTTTAGCATTACTGTCAAGCTTAGTAAGCTTTGCCTTTGTTTAAACTTTGGGCAATCTAAGTCCTGACAGCTTTCAGTTATGATTTTGTTTATTTGCTACCAAAATGTGTGTGTGAGTAATGTAATGTCGTTTCAGTGTAGATGTTAAGTTTAAGAGTTTGCTTAAATATAATATATGAATGAACTCACGACAAGTACGAGCAGTATTTATGTATTTATGACTATTTCTTCAGTTAAAATGTCGTATACATTAACTCACGGTCACGTGCTATATACTGAACATTTGTATCACACATACATGGAGGACACTTTTACTTACGGTCTTTTATTACTATTTTATTACTGTCATAAGACTCCACCTACTTATTTAATCAACGTTTGAAACTATATGTTTAATATTGGATTTAAGTTCTCGTGCCGTCGGTACTTACCCTTTTGCCTGCCACCGAACTGGTCGGCCCTCTCTTGCCACACCTTCTCAATGAAGTCCTTGTTCAGTTTTTCTAGGTCCTAGGAATGGTTAACACAAGGGTCATTTCGGATTCAAAAATACAAAAGGATCGTGTCGAATTGCATCCTTATTTTAAGTTTTCGGACACCGTCAAATCCAAACTCTAATAGATATCCATCAAATCAGCCTATTTTAAATAAGCTTTTTGTGTGTCATCGCCTCGATAGGTAACAAATAACAATAGCTCAAGTCCATTTATTTTTAAATTTGACAATGTCCTATTAATCCGAGTTTTGGTGGTGTTTGATAACCCATGAGATGCAAATTCATGCGCATACAAACATGCCATACACGGGCAGATATGGTGAAAGCAACATGACCGGCTCTACATCCGCATCTTACTTCTGGTGCGGTTCACGAACTCGTCCATTCTCTCTTTCCACACCTTTTCCAATACCTCTGCTGCTATAGTATCGTAACCCTGTATTTAAAGTTACTAGTTTTTATATTTGTCTGCTGTAATCTATGTAACGATTTGCAATGTCTCAGAATCCATTTATTTGGTCCAATATATTAATTTTAATCTATTGGTTAGTTAAAATTCTATTCTATTGATCTACCTTAAGCTAAACTTAGTTTTATAATACTAATAAGCTAATTAATATTTTTAAAATAAGCGAAAATATACTATTTTGTAAAGCACACGCACTAAAGTATAAATGTCCAATGATTTTAACTTTGAATCGAATTCTAAATTCCTTTACCTGGTAATCATAGAATACCAATTTGGAAACATTTTCTTTTATGTTTTCAGTTTTTCTATCCAATTTTTAATTTGTACTTACACCCTCGAATAACTTCTTTTTGTCGTCATAGGAGCGTGTGTCGACACGTCGCTCATATTTCGACGCAACTTGGATTTTGGGCTAAAACAAATAAAAATAATGTATTTTCTATCATACTGAAAATCAATAAACCATAATGATTCTTCTCATACTTACGGGGTGCTTGCCTGTAAGGGCTTCGGGGTCGAGACCCTTCTTCAGAGCCTTGTGCCTCAGCTGTTGTTTTTGTCTTTCTTTGAGTTCTTTTAACTGTTGAAAAATTTAGATGTCATACAAATGTATATTCGACTTATTCAAACGAGTAATTTCACTGAAATATTTCGTGTATTATATAGTTTTAGAGATATTATAAATTTAATCCCGTAAATGATTTGTCATTCCAATTTGAATATGGACTTACGTCGTAGTCCTGTCTCTTTTGTCTCTCCTCGAGATCGTATTTCTCTGTCTCGAGTTTGACGATGCACTCCCAGAGTTCCACCGCCTTCTGCCGGAGTTTGTCCACAGACAAGCCTTCGATGTTAAGGGCCTTGATGCGGATTGAGAGGGAAATCTTCTTTTCCTCCTCCAACTGTTCCTTGGTCTTGTTGCGCTCGAGTTGAGCGTTGGTTAGGCCGAACTGTTGACATTTTTAAGAGATTAGTTAAGGAAATCTACGTACTTTTATACAAAGATATTTTGGCACTTTTCAATTTTCACATTTCTTTCAAAATTTATTTACATATAAACAAAATTTGTACTAACGTTATCGTTCCTCTTTTGGATGGTGAAGTTAGGTCCGGTCTTGCTGGCATCTTTCATGGCCTGGAGCATAGCCTGGCGTTTCTTTTCGGCCTCCTCGAGCCTCTGCCTCTTCTCTTCGATGTCACGCTGTTTCTTTTCTTCAATCTCTCGGACCCTCCTTTCTTCTTCTTCCTTCTTCTTTTGAGCGAGACGTTTCTCTTCTTCAGCGCGGGATACCTATGTATTTAGAATAGGTTATAAGTATTTGCACGGTTTATGGTAAATTCATACGTAAAGTACATATTGAATAACGTGCTGCATTTTACCTTGCGCTTAGCCTGCTTCTCTTTGAGGCGTTTCAGCTCGTCCTCCTCCTTGGACCTTTGTTTGCGCCATTCGTTGATGTATTCTTTCAACTGTTCGTCCAAGTCCGACCGCTTCTGGTCTTGACGCTGTAATTAAAATTAAAAATAATAATGTATCAAGGCAAATTTACTTCCATGGCATGTATTTAAGAAGGGGAAATTAAAAGTAGTTAATTATAGTAGTCGATTATTACCTTAATAAATTCTGGGTCTCCCTCACCCCTGAAAAATTAAATTGCTTATTTAAACTCTTATCAGTTCATAATTTTTTTTGTTAATATTAAAACCGCCACTGGCACGGTTCACAATACATATAGCGTTACAAATGGTTACGATGAAGTTATTGTTTTTTAATATAATAATTTGCCATTTCTTATTCAGAATATTTTATTGTTTTCGGCACGTTAATGTTTCGTCAGCTTAGATCATGTTATACATAGAGCGTCGTTAACACTTATAATATATACTGTTAAGCTCTTTCTTACTAAATGTATGATCTGCCATTAAAATAACAATAATATTGTTACAACATTTGTCAATAAAGCATGTTTTGTTTTGTGTTTTTGTATTTGTAAATGTTTTATCTGTGTCAAGTGGTTGGATATAAACATGGAGTTACATATCAGAGGACAAAGTTTTACATACAAAGTAGTATATGGAAGGCCATGCTTTAGTTATTTCGGTCCAATCATGCAATTAATCATTTAGGAAAATATAAGGAGAACTCTGCGAGATTCCCGTTGACCGACATCTATTTTTTTTCGGGGACGGCGCGGGCGCAACACGGTAGTCAAAAATAGAATGCCTACTGATTGCTATAAATAGCATCTGAACAGTGTGTTTAATCGTTCATCCAGCTATCGTGCGGTGGGACATGACTTTTAATATATTTTAGAATATAATGCGCCCGGGCCTCATTAGTTAATGTGAGGATTACATAGTTAGTGACACCACAGAGAGCGGTGCAACTTACGCGATCGACGGTCTACTCCTAGAAACAGAAAATAACAATCAGCCTCTACTACACTTTACAATGTTCTACTTTTTAAATTCAAAATCACAAATAAATAAATAAAGAAGCAGTAAGATGTTTATTCTGCGCATCCAAAATAAAAAAGTTACTAGTGTATGTAACCACACTTTAAATTTCGAATATTTCGATTGGTTGTTCATTCAGCCAGTGCAAAGATTAATTTTGTTTCCAATCACAGCCTTTGCATATCGATTTAATACCCACATACAGTTCTAGAAGCGAAGCGATTTCCTTTTATGTTTATATATATGTCATTATAATACTCACTCTTGTTTGGGAGCGGGCCTTTAAGTTGAAACGGCAGCGGCAGCAGATAGGGAAAAAATAAATAGAATTAACAACTTATAACATAAATTGAATAATATCTCATTTGTAACGCCCAACACTAAAGCAATATATTAGAAGTTTTATTGCATTACGTGATAATCAGCCACTTACCTGACACTCAACGGACACTCAAAATCAATATTAGTTTGATGTTACTTTAGAAATTAATAAAGCACATGTTGTAAGCGGAGCTCCTAGAATGTTGAAAGTCTGAAAGCAATAAAAGCGAAGTTTTAGCAGAAGCTTAGACTGGAGTCTAATCTTAGCGTAATGAGCGAGTGCAAGTGTTGTATCAACGAAACACGCCACTTACTTCCTGTAACAAAAGAGATAATAGGAGTTGGTGAGGGCGTGCAGCTATCGAAGTAGGGTATGGAATGAGGGTTCAAGATGTGTCCTCAAATTTATATATTTTGACACTAATACATGAAATTTGGCTTGCTAAAGTCTAAAAGAAATTTAGAAAAAAATTGCAAGGCATAGAAACTAGGCCTCTAAAGCTAAGTTGAAAACCAAACAGGATTCTAAATGAAACTAAACTTTAGGGGAATCGTATAGAGATTTTTATTCAAAATACTTACGACTCCACGACTTCTTCTTCGACTTCCTCCTCTTCGGAGCCACTGTGAAATATAATAACGATATAAAAGGATCCCGTAAAATGATGCACGTTTTCAGGTTAATTAGTAATAATTAGTTTTCTGGGCTCATCTCAATGTTGAAAAGGGATACACATTTCTGATAGGTTTGATTGTAGGTTATATACATGTAATGTGTTGTGTTTATAAAAGTGTGTAATATCTTGGAGTTGCCTACACAGAAGACAGGTGTTGTTACTCGTATATTCTTAATGTAGATCATAGATGATATAAAATACTTACGAATATTCTTCTTCGTCAGACATCTTGGTGATTTATTACTCTGTAAAGCAAAAATAGCTATTATTTTTAACTTGTTCCTTTACTATTTTGACCTAAATTCCACGTTCTGATTCAATGTAATAAATGTAGTTCTATATTTAAGTTCTTGTTTGATCTATTGCTTTAATGACGCCTTTTATATACACAGTTAATTCTTTAGTTTTTCTAGTACTTAAATGTATATAGGTCCTAAGATAGTGCATTGAAGTATACTATTAAAAAAAATGTTTACTTTTCAATATTACAAAAGCACAAGTATCTAAAAATGATTTTAAATATGTAACTATGTGCATAGGTATCTTATAATTATTTTACAAAAACATTTCCTCACTTTATTCAGTTTGTAAATGAATATAATGTATTCTAAAGTCAATAGAAGCTATTTATCAAGTAAACGTGCCAAGTTTCTAATATAGATGCAGGGTTGCATGTCAAAATCTATACTCATCGAATAATCTCATTGTTTATGAAGTTCAATCTATTTTGGGCGGTTTTATCTTTCCGATAGCCATTAGGCGCACCCACGGACCGCCGCCCGCCCTCGCTCCTCCGCCCGCCCGCCACTTGGCAGGCGTTCAAAGTTAGATCAAAATTGGTTCGTGTCCAGTTTAGCGATACAGGATGCCGTACAGTACATGTTAGACAGGTGTATTATTTCATTAAATTTTTATTTTCCTTTATAATTCGATTTCGTGGACATAGCCAGTGATAAATAATGTTTTGTAGCTAAGACCTTTTCTATTTTAATTTCTTTGACTTTATTTTATACTTTATGCAAGTTTGGCATAAAACTTCAAAAATTATATTATTTTATTTTTGAATTTATTTTAGTAATTATCATAATATAGCATATAAATACGACTTTCACTGCATAAAAAAATATATCTCACAAAAAAAATGTTGCTATTATGAAATTTGTGACATTTTTAAAACTTTAGGTAACTCATTAGGTCTTCGTTACATTTTTACAATTTCAAAATTAATTGCAAAATATACATTTTTTAAGCCTCATTTTTTTATTTTTATATTAATTGTTTCAAATTTAATGTTTTTAAAACATTTTTCTCTATCTCACTTTTATATATTTTTTTACTACTATAGTAGAAAAAAATATATTAAACAGACTGAAATATCACATTTTGCAACATTTGGTCTGTTAGATACAGTTAGTACAGTGTACAGTGTGTAGTGTGTAGTGTAAAAATAAATACATGTTCAGTAATAAATGAGTTCAATACAAATTTATGTAACTTGCAAGTTTACAGTAATGTAATCCCGCGCTATTTTTGCACCAGCCCGATTTGGCGTTGCGATTATTTTTACACTTTGCCACGTCTTAAACTGTTTTCCAAAAAAACTTGTTTCCGAACGCACAAACTGTTAAGGTATCTACACACTGTACATAGTATTGGTGTTGTTAATGATATATTCACTGCACTACACTGCACTTACGTCGCACGAGTAGAAGCGGTCACTTAGTCAGTCCTCGACCAGCACAACGACGTTGGAATGTGGAGTCCGCGGCGACCGAGGCGGCTCTGACCGGCCGGTACGGATCCACGCGCTAGCTGCCCCCCCGCGAGATAAATATAGACACAGACATTTTTGTGCCGAAACCCAGCTCCGGTTTCTTAAGGAACCCTGCTCGCTTTCGAACAGGACGCAAAGGGCGTGGCTGCCTGACATAATATCTGGTCGTGTATTTACTAATCTGATCCAATAATGATCACTCTTTATGTTGCCAAAATATATACAGCAAGTGGAAAATTTTAATTATATCGACTTTCGACTTACAATTTATATGTAGTTTTATTATGAGTATAAATTGTTTTCGTAATCTAATAACTCTCGTGGTGACTCGCAAGTAATTAATCTTTATATTATTTCGATGTTATCCTAAATTGTGAATGAACCTTATAATTTAGATTAAATACTATACCAATAAATACACATTAATGTAAATTTTGACGATCCCCTATGAAATAGTTTCAAAGACTGAAAAATATAAGAATATATATTCATATAACAATTAATGTATTCTAACAAATTTTAATACTTACTAGATTTTGCTTGCGTATATCACATTAATCAATAGGCACATTACAACTATCAATATGCTGTAATTGAAACTGATACAAAACCGCTGAAAATAAGAAAACGTTTCAACTCCTCTTTTAGCACCATTGAAATGTCACCCAATTATCTAAAATTAATTTCATATTTCTCATTTATGGTGTGAACAATACCTAAATGCCTAAAACAATACCTAAAAATAAAATTTATTAACTTTCATAAAAAATGTCAACCTCTGTATTCTGCCCATCGGTAAATATAAATTTTCTTCATTATTGCTTATTTATACTGTGTCTCTAAACGCTACATTCAGCTCAATGTGTTATAGAACTATTTAATATAAAAAATCCCTTGGTATGTTCAGCTCTCAGAGGGAAGGATTTTTACCAATATTGGAAAATTATATAAGATCTTTCTAAATTGTAACCTAGGTATTATTCTGATTTATGATTACTTTAAAGTTTTATCTAAATCTGTTCTTGTGTAAAAGAGTTACAAACATCCACCCATCTTCACGCACTTTGCTTTAATAGTACTGGAGTCATACGTGAAGCGGTTAGTCTTTCAGTAGCAAAAGCGCAGAGAAATATAACAAAAAACAAACGATTAATCCAGTAAGTGAAAGAAGGCTCTGTTACAGCCCTAGCTCGCTAGCCTTTTTGCTTACTCAAGCCCCATCCAAGTAATATACTTTTACTTTCATAGAATATTATTCTAATCCTTATGCCATGTCAGCTTTTCTAAAGATCCCACAGAGAGAGACCACTAAGCATGCCCAGTCCAGATCCAACCTCTATCCACGACATTTCTACTGTTTCTTTTTAATTGAATATTATTTATATAAACATAAAATAAACTTTAGTGACTTGATTATCCCTTTTTTTAACACGCCCTCGCGAATCGTAAGAGCTCGTCTAAAAACTCCACACAATAGCCTTACTGAATCTTAAAATCAGCTTCTGAGTAACCAATCAGTCCTCCAGAGTCCTCTCATTACGGATAAGTATGATAAACAGTACAAAATCTCTGAGGATATCGATGTAAAAGATGATAGATCGGACATTTTTCTTTACTCTAGAAGCATAAAACGTGTGTGAAATAAACATTACTACAGATTATCACTTTAAAGTAAATAAATACTTCGAACTTAATAACGAACTGACATCGAATAGATTTAGAGTTAATTTACGAGTATATGCGGTAGAAGGCAGGCGCGAGAGATAACGTCGAAATCTCTTTATAACCTACTAAAAGATCTCGTCCAGAAGGTCTAGAACTATCATCAGCTCGTTTCTAGCACGTATTTCAAAAGCGGCATTACTTCCTACGATCCTTCATTTTAAATTTGTTTAGGTAGCGAGGAGCTCGGATAGTGGAGGTGAGCATTAATGCATTTTCAAGAGGCGTCTTAAGCCTACACCTATTAGTGCCTTTAACTTGCGATCCAATCGCAAGTTAAAGGCACTAATACGAGCTCCTTTTTCTGCAACGAGATGAACCCGGCACACGTGCGATTAATCCATGGAGTGCTAAGAAGTTTCTTATCATTTCTGCTTAATCTATATCCTACATATAGATTTATATTTTACTTAGAAAGTAATTTTAAAAGCCCCTGCACCATTTAAGAAATAATTATGTGTACTATCTAAATCGAGTATATTCCAAATTATAGGAGATGTGTAAGTCATAAAATTAAAAAAAATGTCATATTGCTAGTAAAAACATTCAGTTATTTCTTCACGCGATAGGTACATGACTCTAATGTATTTTCTTCACTCATTTTATAAGTATTGCTTGTTGGATGACGGAATACTTTTCCAGAAATTGAAGTCATATGATAATGTTTTTAACTACCATAGTCTGATATAGATTTTCAGTAGTAAGTTTTCATTTCATAATTTATCTGAAGTGGTTCTATAGATCTTTCTCATCATCATTATCCTCATTATCATCATTAGCGTGTTTCAGTCCACCTCTAGACCATGGCCTGTAATGGTACTTCACGTAGTTCAATCTTAAGCTTCTTTCAACCGTTTCAGTCTTTTTGCATATTATTTTGTTTGCATAGCTGAAGGGCAACTTAGCTTATGCCGACAAATGTGACCAGCCCTATTAGGCCAGCTAGCTCATAGATAATACCTACAAGCTATAAAAATTAGAAACAAAATGATGTAGTTTATTATCCAAAATCAACAGTTGTATTCTACATATATTTATTAAAAAATATCATACCAATATGAATTATTTAAATACATTTGTCTTTTTAAATACAAAAGCTTTTATTATTAAAATACAAAGGCTGATTATTTCTGTATTGTGATATTTTAATATATTTTTATTTTATATAAAATATTTTCAATATTCGTTGATTTTTAAACTGTATCTAGCATAATCAGTATAATCTGTAATAGTAATTTCAAAACATGTCATATTGCTGCTGAATTCTATTATATGATGTCAATAATTAAAATTGGCGGTTGTTTATTTAGAAAAAATATAATGAAATAACAGTAATAATGCGCATAGTTTCATAATAAGATGAATTCTCTAAATGACGAAAATGATAAATTATCAACTCCGAAACGTCGGCGGCTCGGATTGAAAAATCCTTTAAGACCTATGCAAAGTTTGGAAGGTTTGACGGGAGTAAACAGTTCCTTTATAAACAGTACTCCTATACACTCTCGGGTCTCAACACTTGTACCTGAAAAATGTGAATCACCGCCTCTACCGTGCAATCAAATAGAATATTTATGTGATTCGGGAAGCAATAGCACTATTAATGATATACCTTGTACACCTGGCGTTTTTGAATCATGCTTTTTCAAAGATGTAGAAAATTGGGATTCTTTTATAGCTGGTAAAAGTGATTCTTCTAAGGAAAAAATCGAAGAAGAGGAGAATGTTAAGCGTGAAATTTCGAATATAGAAAACGAACACGATAAAGAAGTTTGTAGTAGTAGTATCTTGACATCAAGATGTGAGAAATTATTTAGAGATGAAATAGAGGAGAGTTTTGATATTTTACATCAATCTATTGCAAATATTAATAATAATGACAATGACACAAGTACATTATTTGAAACCAAAGACTCATTTTTATTAGATATAAGGGAAAGTTGTATAATTGCTGATGCAGTGAACAAAAAAGAAAAATCAAAATCAAGTGTAAATGAAGTTAATTATGATAGTAACACTTTTTATGGGTTGCCTATGACTGTGAAAGGATTATTTAAAACTTATAGAAATATTGAAAAGTTTTATGGTGAGTGACTTTTTTTCAATTTAAATTTTTTTATTATCTGATTGACAAAATAAATAGTGTAAACTATTTTAAATTCAAGATTGGCAAGAAGAGTGTCTCAACTTAAAAGCCATTAAAGAAAGACGGAACCTAATATATGCATTACCAACAAGTGGTGGCAAGACTTTAGTGGCTGAAGTACTAATGCTAAGAGAAGTTGTAAACAGGAAAAATAATGCCCTATTTATTTTGCCATTCGTCGCTATTGTACAAGAAAAGGTAAGATTTATAAATATTATATTTTAATAATTAACAAGTTGTATATTCCAAAAATATATTATAAAATATACTAATACAATATTTAAAATATTGTCATTCCTCTGGTGTTGAGCCCCACCATTGAACACAATTTGTAAAAAACTTTATGTAAATAAATTATTAAAATAATTTTTATTGTATTTTTAACGTTCTACTCAATATAAGTTGTTATAAGCGTATTAGAATTTCGACATAGCTGGATGAAGAACGCATGGCTTAGCAGTCAGAGCACTTGAACGTTTATCAAGAGGTATGGGTTAGAATCCCGCTGTGTTCAAATTTTTATACATTTTCTAAATGCCTTTTTCAATTTCCTAAGAGTGTGATTAACACTTTAAAAAAAATGTTAATATATAAAAATTTTTTCTTGAAAATTATAAACATTATTTTCTTTAAAAGAAGGAGACTAAACTAACAGTACATTAAGTACTAAACTAACATGATTATATAATGTTAATAAATTATTAATATTATAAAACAAATACTTTTATAGATATGGGGCCTAGCTCCTTTTGCTCTTCAATTAGAGTTTCTTGTAGAAGAATATGCTGCTGGTAAAGGTCATATTCCGCCAAAGAAAAGACGCAAAAAGAATAGTATCTATGTTGCTACTATCGAAAAAGGGCTAGCCCTGGTAAGGAGTTTAATTGAGTTGAAGAGGTTGGATGAAATTGGATTGATTGTTGTAAGTAAAATTTTATCTCTTAAATTTTCTTTATCACACATTCCTCTACTTTCCTTATTGTATATGCATTTAAAAAAATAGTTGAAGCTTGAAGCTTGTCCTGGCATGTCTCAGTCCAAATTCGAAACATCGTGAGTTGAATGGCGTAACTCAACCCCGCACTTGGTTTTACCAGAGTGGACCAATGTAAATAAATTAAATATAATCATTTCCCTAAATGGGAATCAACCCACACCCACATATTCACAGTCAGGCACTGTCTATGTACCACATTGGCAACATCTTAGATTTGCTAAGTTAATTTTGTACAAAATGTTATATTTTACATATGCATTTTATTTATTTATTCATGTAACTTAAACACTTGTAAAATATCATATTATGTATTAACTATAGTTATGGAAGCTAGTTATGTAACTGTAAAATAAAAAATATATTCATATATGTTATTAAGAATTCTTCAGAAACTATTTTTGTTTACTGGAGTTAGACTAAGGGTGTTTAACTGGTTTTATTCTATTTGTTGTTTTATACACCCTGTTAAAATTTGCTATGATAAAAATTTACCCAACACTTCACTTTTGTAATAAAGGTATATTAATGTAAAGCATTACTATACTGCTTCTATTACTAATTTGCAGCGGTGAGTTCTGCCACTTAACACTCAATATCTCAGATTTGGGCAGTAAGTGGAAAATACCCTGCTATGCAATAAAAAGTGTGATAGTGAATAATGAAAAGCACTACATTGTTGATTTAAAATATTATAAGTGATTTGGAACAACTAATAATCAGTTTCAATATAATAGTAACTTTGTCCCATTTTGAATTGTTTCAAGGTGGATGAGCTCCATTTAATAGGTGAAGCAGGACGAGGAAGCACTCTTGAGATGTTGTTGACTACTGTTATATTTGCTAATAGTAAGTAATAAATTTTACCCATATTAATTGCGCACAGTTCACCTGTGTCCACAGACTATAGTTTAGACCAATAGGTTAAACCAATAGTAATTTAATTTTAAATATGTAAACTTACTAAGATTATTAAATGAATTTGTTATTGACAAAGATTTTTTATATAATAAAAATGATTGCAGCCTGTACTTGGAGATATATGAAAAAAATATTATTGGGGGCATTTTCAAATACAAAACCCAAAACAATGATTTTTAATTTTCTTTTCTGTTTGTCTGTGTGATTTATATGTATTTTTGACTATTGTATTTTGGTGAACTTCACTTAACATTTCGTGTTTATTTCATTTTAATCGGTTTATAAATTAAAAAGATATACCATTTAAATTATAAATTTTAGCAAAGTTTGTGATTTAAGTCAGAACATGGGCGGGTGAAAACGGGTGTGGCTAGTTTATTATAATAATAATAAACTTTTTTGGGGTCTTGTGGTCTTTTTTGTATTATTACATTTTCTCTAAAATAATCTTGATGAATGAACGATTTATTATTTAATTCAGTTCAGGTCTTCAATTATGGTACTTCAAAAGTACAAGTTGAGCACTATACATATTTTTTAAAATTTTTAATCTTTCACATTTCTATAGCTACTGTTGCATTTTTTTTTTAAAGAAGGCATACAAATAGTGGGCATGAGTGCAACAATAGGCAACCTACCAGATATAGCAAAATTTCTGAAGGCAGACATCTTTGAGAAGCAATTTCGACCTGTGGAATTAACTGAGTATGTAAAACTTGGAGACACTCTATATAAGATGGTATGGAAAGACGGATTGGAGATTGTACCTGACAGGAAGTTGAATTTTGATGTGAGTATTTGTTTACATCTCATTTATTTATATCTATTGTAGTGCAAAAATAAATTCTTATTATTTGTATATGGTGAACATTTATAATAATATTAGAGACTATAACAAAAATAAAATAACGAATATTTTATTAATTGTATAGAATATAGATGCTAGTGAGTCTATTTGTCTGATTTTTATTTTCAAGCTAAAATGCCTGAACCGATGTGATGCGATTTGTATAGAAATGTAGGAAATAGACATATTTCCGTAGAAATTTGAATATATAATATATGATGTTACATCTTGGTACGGAAGTTTTTAATGAAACTACCGAAAATCTAACTATTGCTTCATCAAATATTACTCTTACATTATTTATAAACATCATATCCGTAAACTATCTATAATTCGGACATTATGGACGCGGTAATAGGCTAAATGTAACATGTATGGGTACAGTACTCAGCGGCAGGCAGCACGCTGGACCCTGACTTCTTAGGCGGGCTGGTATCAGAGGTGGCACCTAAAGACTCCTGTCTAATATTCTGTCCCACTAAAAAGAATTGCGAAAATGTTGCCGCCTTGCTATGTAATGTGCAACGACGGTAAGTACAATACATTTGGTATGTCCACTACTTTCTGGTAATTAAATTTCATATATGGGTCAATCGCCTTTTAAGGTACTCCTTTGAATGTAAACGAAGAAAAGAATTTGTTAAAAATTCATATAGATATTTTAAAAAAGCTACTGTATTCTTAACTCAATTTATTAATCAATATTGCTCCCTTGTAGTCATAGAGAACCTAGTGTCAAGCCACTTCGTTGTCCACTTTCCGCCTGAAATAACACAAACACGTTGCTAAGGTAACTCGTACATTACACGTCAAAGAGGGTACTGGTCGCCAATAGCTGAAAATTGGTCCTTTGCAGAGTATAGAGGAGTATTTCCTAATAGAGGATTTCCTGAAATCACGAAATTCTGAAAAGGGAAAGAACTAGATTTAACATTATATTATTCACGTAATCATTTGCGGATTGTCACCTGCATTATATAATATTATAGAGAAATGACAACCCACCGTGTCCCAGAACGTCTAGAGCTGGCCCAAGCGCTTCGTTCTGAAAGTGCCAGTGCAGAGTTGGTAAGGTGTGTGAGGTTCGGAGTCGCTTTCCACCACGCTGGGCTAGGAGTGGAAGAGAGGGGACTGCTGGAGCAGGCTTTTAGGTATAATATACAAATTTTATTGATTTTCTTCGTATTTTTTTTATATTAAATTTTTTTTATATTCGAAGTGTTTTTAATCGGTTCTAGGTTTCTACGGTTATTTTTCTCAGGTTACTTTTTCAGGTATTTCTAGGTTCTAAGGTTTATTTACAAAATTAACTTCCAATGTTTTCTAATTTAATGGTCTGATAATTTAATATTTTAGTGTATGTTAGTATTGGCAATTTAAATTTCGTCTGATAATATATAGGGAATGTATTTATGAAATACATGTGTCTTTGATTTGTTTGTGTAACTAACACTCTGTGTCTTAATGGAAGGTTTTGGACGTCATGATAATTTGGAGTCCCTAAAACAATCCATACGATTGGTAGTGAAGAATTTTCCCATAGGAAGAGTGCGTTTTATATTAATGTATTAAACCAACACACTGTAATAGTAAAAAAATTTTACATACAATAAAAAGAAATCATTTTTCTTTATAATAAGATTTATGGCAAGACTAGGTATATATCCACATATAACACACTTTCACTTAGGACTAATTAAAACTTAGAAGAGCTACTTTTACCCTTGAGAAACATAAACTGGACCATTATCGGCCGAAGCGAGTTAAGACGCTACGGAGAAAAAAATAGAAGATCATGGCAACTTCATCCTATACTACAAAAGGTAAACCCAAGGAAGACATGGCGTTGGATTTCACATTAAAAAAATATTTTAAAACTATGTACTAGAATTCATCGCAATTTGAGAGCGCATTGTAATATTAACTGTCTCATTCCCATCCAAGAGCAAGACACATAGTCAATTGTACAAGTATCCACGCCTAACACCAATGAAACAATCACTCCAATCAGGAATAGACGCCTTTTATCAGAAGCTTGATTCAATACTAAAAGAAAATAAATTTAAAAATCATGTAATAATGAGAGACTACAATGCAGAACTAGGAGAGAGGGGACGATGAGAAAATTCTAGGCCTATACTGCATAAGGAAAAAAAGGACGCCAAAAGGCGAGAAACTCATAGAGCTGATATGAAAACAAATTACGCATGAACTCTAATTTTAAAAATCGCGGATGTATATGTAGATGGACTTGGATATCTCTTGATGGATCATATAAAAATAAGATAGACTTTATTTAAACAAATAAAGGGAACCTTTGCAAGGATTCTATAGTTATTCAAAACATATACATTTTAACAGTAATCAGAATAGTCAGAGCAAAATCAAATATGGGAAAAGAGGCCTTTTATGTCAAAAACGCTGGCGCGGCAAATACATGTTACTGATTTTCAAAAAGCAGACTGAACTGGCTCGATAGACAAAATAAATGCGACTATGGGCTCACATAAAAGACAATGCATAAAGGAAAATAAAAAATCATACACTACCGAGCCAAATATCTCAGCGAACCTAGAAAAACTAAAGAAATTCACTTACTCAATATAACAGGTGTCAGTAGTTTCATTCTAAACACGAGAAAAGACAGAGACTACTAAGAAAACAAACATTTTAGAGCTGCAATTGTTAGTTCACAAACAGTGGGTATCTTCTATGAAAGATAAAACGGTAGAAATTCTTCCAATAGGCAAAATAAACTTTCAATACCCACTGAGTTTTACCACCATCTGTACTCTAGGCAGTTACCAGTAGAAGCAATAGATCTCATAGACTCAGGAATAGTGCCAGCTTGTTCTGCTTTTCAATAGTGCTGCAGTAAAATTACAAAAAGACATAAAACCCATGGCCTAGACCGCATTAGTAATACAATTATTACTAGGTATCCAAAATTATATCTTCTTAAAATCGCTCGTCTTAAAATCCACACAAAAGCCTTGCTCAATCTAGTAATCAGATCCTGATTGGACTCTCATGGTCAAATCCTGGATGGAGTATGTTTCTATTTCGTCATCTGCACCGGACATTTTCCTTTATTCTAGAAGCATAAGACGTGTGTGGAAACAAACATTTCTATCAAAAAGTAAATAAATACTTATAGGCTTAGAGTTAAATTATATGTGGTAGAAGTGGGCGTGAGAGGTAAAACGACGATATCTCTTTATAAGCGAAAGCTAAATCTAGAACAAGCTCTCAGCGAAATCTCAAAAGATTTCGCCCTGCCTGGAACTATCATCAGCTCGTTTCTAGCATATTTCGAAAGTGGCATTAGTAGGATCTTTCCAAATCCGTTTAGGTAGAGAGAGGAGTTCGGACAGTCGGCGCACCCGCACTGTAGATCCATGGAACGCTAAGGAGTTTGTTCTCCGTGGCAGGTCGGGCGTGGTGTCGGCGCTGTGCAGCACGTCCACGCTGGCGGCGGGCGTGAACCTGCCGGCGCGCCGCGTGCTGGTGCGCGCGCCGCGGGTGGGCCGCTCGCCGCTGTCGCTCGCCGCGTACCGCCAGATGGCGGGGCGGGCGGGCCGCGCCGGCGTGTGCGACGCAGGTGAGTGCGCGTGCGCGCGTGTGTGGAGTTGGGCTTTATAGAGAGGGATGATTCTTGATGATATGTTTATTGGCAACAGGCGAAAGCATCCTGCTGTGCAACGCCCGCGAGTGGGCGGAGGTCCGCCGCACGCTGGGCGCGGGGCTGGAGCCGGCGCGCTCGCGCCTGCACTCCGCCGCGCCCGCGCTGCTGCTGAGCGCGGCGGCGCTGGGGCTGGCGGACACGCGGCGCGCCCTGCGGCGGGTGCTGGACTGCTCGCTGCTGGCTGTTAGTGACGGGTGCGCGTTTTGCTATTGTCATTTTGTCATTTTTTTGTTTATTTCCAAGTTATATTTTATTAAAACCTTGAATGGATTTGGTGTTTGTTTTTGCTAAATATAAAAAAAAGAAGCGTTGAATTCCGCCACTTATCACCACATAACATGTTGATTTTGGATGGAAAGTGGAGAATGAAGTGTCTTGACACTAGGTTCTCTTTAACTGTATACTAAGGTACTCTTTGAATATATTATTCATGTAATTAATACGTATTGTACTAAAATCAGCTTTACGCTTTTTCCTGCATAGCACGGTAGTCAGAGAGAACATAGTGTTAAAACACTTTCCACTTTCCGGCCGAATTCGAGATATTGCGTTTTAGGTGGCGGAACTCGACACCGTGCTTTGTAGAGCATTAAGTTTTTAGGGAAATTAAAAGAATTTATACATATTTGTACTCACAACAAATAACCACTTCGCCACAATGTCCTCCTATAAAAATCTTTTAAAGTATTTATAACCTACGTTTCTCAATACATAAATAAAAAACTTCAGTGCAGAAAATATGGAAGATATTTGTGAAGAAAGTGTTGAAACGCTACTAAAAAGTGGGGCTTTAAATGTGATGAAGGAAGGTCAAGAAGAACAGCTAGTGGTCAGCAAGTTGGGGAATGCAGCTATAAAAGGTTTATTTGTTTTGCACTGTGTGTGCGTACTTTACAACCCCTAGGCATACTATTTCCATTTATATAATTTACCACTGTAAAACGTTTTTTTTACCTATAAAACTCCGAACATCCTCTCTTGATACATCACTACGCTATTCAAGGAACCTCTATGCCAAATTTCAACTCTAAGTGTAATAATTTCTGTCACTTACGGAACAGTTGGTCACGGTCAGTGACCAACAGCACAGTGTTATATACATATATACATATCTCTCAGATCCAGTATCTGCCTGGAAAGTATAATATATTTTTTTACTCAAATCAAATAGTCAGAGAGAACCAAGTGTCAAGGCACTGTTCTCCACTTGCCAGAATTTCAAACATTGCATATTGAGTGTCGGGCCTTAACGCCATTCTTTGTCTTAGGTACCGGACCAAGGAAATGAAAATAATTTTATTATAATCATTCCCCCGAGTGACAATCGAACCAACCACCAGACGCTGTCACACTGCGCCACGATGGATATAATATCAGAAATTGTTGTATATTGATTATTAATTATGAATGATATATTTTACCTCATATAGATGATTCTTTATTTTTTTTAATTTAATAATTGTGTCTAGATAGAAATCTTCATGATCAATAGTTTTTTTTATTGTGTATTGATTTTTATCTGTATACCTGAACTATTTAACAGGTTGTATGGAATTAGAGACAGCTCGCCTCTTCCTCAAGGACTTGGAGCTGGCGGCCGGGGGCCTGGTGATGCTGGGCGCCTTGCACCTGCTGTACCTGGTGACGCCCCACGACGTCGGCATTCGACCTGATTATAGGCATTTCTATTCATTGGTAATTTATTTTATCTTTTTTTAGTTATATTATACTAGCTTATGCCCGCAACTTTGTTCGCTTAATAATGAGTACTGGCAAGAGCCCTTACACTTTCTTAATCCGGCCCTCCAGCTCCGATCTGCCTTTAACGTTTTGAAGGGTAAAGCGTTTAAGCTGCTCTTTACATTTAAGAGTAGCAGGATTTGAATCGGCTATCACTGAACTTTAATAGCAAGCTGTGCTTATTTTGTGTAATCATTTCGAAGTTTCTCGAAAATAAGGAGTAGCTATTATTGGTGTCTGGAACGAATACGTACGTACACGTAGTAGAAAACGTACGACCGCTAAAAAAAAGAATCGCTAACAACAAATATATATGGTCAGCTTGACGCTTGGACGATTTTCGGCAGGCGCGGGTGCAAATCCCGCTGCGTTCAAACTTTTATGCGTTTTCTAAATATATCTTTTTCAATTTCCTAAGTGTGTGAATAACATTTTAAAAAACAAATGTTAAAACTATACATTATTGTCTAACTAGTATTCAATTTGACACATAATAAATATAAAATATATTTATGTTACTAACATTTTTCAATTTACGTAATTCATATCCTATGAAAAGCATTTTCAGAAAACGTATGATAAATTTAAAGTAGTGAGATTCGAATCCGCATTTCCAAGCGCTATGGCGACTAAAGACTTGAATCCCGTTACGTTTTAATTTGTATACATTTTTTAAAACTGTTCCTTTTTTTGCTAATGTGAGTGAATTGTCAGTACTGTCAGTTGGACGAGGAGGGCGTTCGCGCGGCGGCGGCGCTCGGTTTCACTGAACGGAATGCTATCAAACTGGTCACCGGGAAACCTATTACTGTAAGTTTTTATTTGATTCATATTTTTGAAAAGCTGATTTATATTCAGAACATTTTTGATATAAAGTTTAAACATATTATAAGTTGTATGAGCCCATTGTGGCTCAATAGGACGACGTAGTGTGACGGAAAACGCTGTGGCTGCGGATTCGATTACATTTAAAAAGCGTGAAGCTGAAAAGTAAAAAAGGTAGAAATAAAAAAAAAAACCGCCCATATAAACTTTCTGATAGCGATTTGAAGCTGGAACTGAATACAAATGATATTTTTACAGAACGTTCCAGAAAGCACGCTGTGCAGGTTTTACGTGGCGCTGCTGCTGCGGGACTTGTGCAGGCAGCAGCCTCTCCACGCGGTCGCCGACAAGTAACGCCTACTTTTTCCGATAACACTTGTTAGCGTTGTGCCGTTGCCATGACAACGCACCCTTCTTATCATTTCTTACTTTTGTTGCAATGCGAATACAGTGGTACAAATGTCGGAACAGAATCTCCTCTTACTTCAGTTACAAATATAAAAAATTAAGTCCTGCTTCGTCTTGGTCGGCCATTTTATACAAAATTTATATTATTAACAATAATTAAACTTATATCTATCTATGCATTTACAATTAGTTAAAAAAAACGATACTCAACTTGTTTTAAAAACTGTTAACTGAAAAGTGATAAGCGCAGCAATATTTTCCATATCCACGAATCTAGTAAGGAAAATGAATTATAAAAAAAGCCAATCCGAGCAACCATCGTGGCTCAGTATCTGGCTTTAAACGCGATTGGTGTGGGTTCGATTTCCATTTGGGGAAATGATTATATGTGAATTATTTTAAAATTTACTGTTCTGGTGGGGGGGGCATGGGGTAAGCGACGTCTCGAATTCGTTAATTTTCTTTTTAATTTCTTCTTAGATACAACGTAGGCCGCGGTACAGTTCAAAACGCCCTATCGGCGGCGTCGTCGCGCGCCAGCAGCGCTCAGACCCTCTGCGAGGGCTTGCAACTGTGGGGCTTCGCCTCCTTGTTCGGGGAGTTGGCCCCTAAGTTACGGAGTGCTGGTGCTCCAGGTCTGGACAAGTTGATGGAGCTGCCGGCTGTTAAAAAGGTAAGTTTTTTGCATAATATTTTATTTTTTGCTGTGTGAATTTGAAGCCGTGACCAAGTTTATGAGTTTACTGCAATTGATTTAACGGAATGCTAAAAATGTGAATATGTGATATGTTCTATTGTACATATTGATGTATTCTTGACATCCCGACCCCCCGTGGCAGGCGCGCGCGCTGCAGCTGCTGCGCGCGGGCTACAGGAGCGTGGAGGAGGTGGCGCGCGCGGACGCGGCGGAGCTGAGCGCGCGCGTGCGCCATCTGTCGCGCGCGGCGGCGCAACACCTCGTCAGCGCCGCGCGGGTGAGTGCGATGCGACGTGGACTATACATGTTTCTTAAAACAATTTAATTCCTGGAAAAACTTTAAAAAGTTGGAGAAAGTAACTTATGCTCATCCCATGACGCAGAAGTATCTGTATATAAAATTTCATCATAATCGGTGCAGCGTAGTGGCCGCCATGAAGTATTAGTATAGATTATTATACCATACAGTATTAGTATAGATTACGAATGTAAAAAATGGCTTAAGCTACTACTAATAAATAATGTTGTGAGCACATAATAAAAATTGCAATAAAACTGTAAGTACTTCTTTATTATGTAAATAATATTTTAACAATAAAATTAATATAAGTAACTTAGGTAATATAAGTAATTTGCATTAATATGAAAAATACACCAATTATAAGACCATTACGAAAAAATAACGCTGGATTATAATAAAATCTTTTAATCTATAATTATATATATGTATATATATATATATATATATATATATATATATATATATATATTATTATTGGCCTGATTTTCCGATGGCAGTTGCAAAATAATCTGCCAGTGTATAGTAGAGAAAACACGAAGGACATATAAGTAATAAGAATAGAGATATTTAAATTATTTTCATTTCCTCACTCTTGTAACACAAAGCACTGAGGTAACTTTCGCCTTTCAACATGCAATGTTGCAACATAGGTTGAAAAGCGGAGAACGGAGTGTTTTGACACTAGGTCTCACTACCCACTATGCTATTTGCACAAAAATGCTTTAAGTTGTTTTATATGCTTTTTTTGTTTTAGGTAATGTTAATAGAAAAAGTAGAAAATTTACGCGCCGAAGCAGAAGATGTAATGGATGGTTTGAACTTGTGAGATTATGTTATTATGAGCATTGAATTATAAAATTAATAAAGTTATTATTACTAAAATTATTTCCTGTAATTAAATAAAAAGAAGATTTATATTACTTTTTTTTCATTTAATATTAATTTGAAATCTTGAACTGGCTAAGCTGAGGAATTTCTATGCTGTGGTATCTATAACACATCAGCGGTATTATGAAGCTGAATACAGAGTGCGGGATTGGAAGCTTATGGTTCAATATATGCTTGTGGGTTTTATCACCTGTTTGGGGAAATGTTTACATATATTTTATTGGCTTGGTTTAATTTTAGTGCTCCTAGTGTCTCTGCTTATACAATAGAAATAAGATTTTTAAATATAGTGATAAATAAAATAACCAACATATTTTTCTATCTTTATTCACCGTTTCTTATAAATACATGGTTTTAACGTCAATGTGGGTAGCTTTGCTTTCTTAACGGGAGGTTCCCGCACTTTAGTGAATTCCATGAAGAAGAACACCTCATGGCTTTTATCTAATTTCTTGAGAGTGAAGCCTAGCCTTTGTACTTCTTTAGTGAATGCTTCCACATTGTCGAACCTACTTTCCACTTCCGCTATTAGAAGATGGCCACTGTCGATAAAAAGAACAAAATCATAATATTCTTTATTTAAATAGGTTATTATAAGCACTTTCGAATAGTCAATGGACATAAATATCGGTATTGTCGGTATAAAAAAATAAGGAAACTTACCCAACTTTCAAAATTCTATTCGCTTCAACCAAATACTGCACCAAACCTGTACCCATTAACGCAAGGCAGTACACCACGACCTCCACACTGCCAGTGAGCATGGGAGTGTGCGCCATATCACAAGCCTCAACTCTTGAGGACGTGGAGATCAGGTCAAAGGACCTCACTGAATGAGGAACACGTTGAGACAGCTCTGCTTCTCCACAACCCATGTCAGCTATAGTGTGGGATTTGGGCCTAAAATTTTGGATATATTAGACTAATAGTTACACTTAGAACAATTAACTAGGGTTTAATTGAGTTTTATTTATTAAGTTGAAATTAATTATCATTTAAATAGCTTCACATTTTTTCCCGCATAGCAGTGTAGTCAGAGAGAACATGTCAAGACATTTCATTCTTTCCGCCCAATCTCAAGACATTGCGTGTCAAGTGGCGGAGCTTAACGCCGCGCTTTGTTTTGTTCACAAGTGTGGAGAAACGAAAATAATGTAATAACACTGCACTACATTGGCCTCAAGACAATTAATTTAATTATTTTAGATTAGTCATGGATAAGATCAGGAGTTTGAATGTGGTACCAAACTCCTGTCCAAAAGATGTGATTTTGGCCAAATAGGACCGAAATGTAGGCTATTATTGAAATGAATATAGTATCTGTGTAACTGTTGAGTTTCTAGTACACTCTACACAAATCCTATTTAATTTTCTAATAAAAACCAAAACTTTCTGAACAACTTATGCAACTATTCAGACAGTCTATGAAATGGGCAAAATGTATATATCAAAATCTTTTTTACTCACTGCATACTCTACTTAATAGATATTAAATATAAAGAAGTCTTACATTTTCTGGATCCTCTGAATAATAACATCAAGAGGCTTTACTGGCCATTTCTTAACTTGCTGTTGGTAGCCTTCATGATAGGTTTGGAATGCTTCGGGGTCTGATTGAAATAGCTGTTTGGCATCTGCTCCGGACGAAGTATAAAGCTTTTCATTTAAATATCTGAATTTTGCAGCTAAAAAATATACATATATTTATTATGTTTTGGTCCAAAATAAATTACTAATTAGTACACCAATTGACATGTAAAACATGAGTTGTATTACATGTAGTAATAGAACATAATTTTTTTTAAATGTTTGAGCATTTTAATGTAGCAAGACTGATACATGTATCATTTAAGGGCTCACTCCAATGTAACGTTTTTTTTATCTTAAGTGTGTAAATATAACAAATGTATTAAAACTTGTATGTCACTTTATACAAAAATGTAACAAAAACTACTAGCTCAGAAGGCATTTTTGCTGAGAAAAGCCTGCAAGAAACGCAGCAGTTGCACTTATATGAAGAATAAGGAATATTTCTATAAATTTTGCAGTTACCTTTCAGTCTTTCTAACATTCTTTTTCGTAGTGTACTAGTTTTATTAATATTAATGGAACTCCTATGGCTTTGATTTTGAAGCAATGAATTTATCACTTGCTTCTTATGTTCAGCTTTTGACTTGACAGGATTTACACTTTTCTGTACAGAAGTCTCTACAGGTTCTGATTTTTTTATAGATTCTTCTAGATTAATTTTTAATTTATCTTTCTTTTTCTTAGGTTTGCCAACTTTTCCATTAAGAACATTGCTTTTCTGAGTTTGATTTTGGGTCTTATTATTTTTCACTTTAGTCTCAGTAAATAAGGCTTCTTCTATGTCACCATTTTTGGGAGAATTTAATTTTTCCTTTTTTGCATCTAGAATTAGTTCATCTAGTTTATCTGTGTCATAATGATTCAAGACAATACTACCATCTAATTTTTTTGGTGGTTCATCTTGTATATTACTCTGTGTTAACTTTTTTGTTTGTTTCTTTTTTTTGTTCTTTTTGCTATTTACTTCTGGAGCTTTTGGACTATGTTGGCCAAAATTGTACTCAGATTTAAATTTGTTATTGGACAATTTTAATTCAGAGTTTACTTTAATATTATTGCTAGTATTTGGTTTTACAAAACAACTTTGTTTTGCATTTAAACGTGGCTTTTTAAAACTCTTTTGTTTCTGTACCTCTGGTCTTTTTGTTTTCTTGTTATCTGTATTTTTGCGTTTCTGTAATGAACACTTAGGCATTAAAAATAATGTCTAATGAAATAAATTAAAAATATAGTATGATTTTTTACAATCTTTTTATATTTTGTACTATTACAAAATATAAAAAGATTGTAAAAAATCATACTATAGTACTATTACTAAAGTAAATAAAGTAATATGTTGGTTTCTTTAACAGAAAATAAATCAATATTTGAAGAACATATTAAGATATATTCAATCACAAAATCATAACTAATAAATACTTACTGATGCAGTTTTTGTAAAGCTAACATTACTTTTAGGAATATCGTCCCCCCATTCAGGTACTTTGAACATTTTTAAAGTACATTTAAATTAAAACCAATAATATAAATACAAATTATATCGTTATTTATTATAATTACAAATTAAAACGTGGTTTTAACTTTTGGCACTAAACTACGAAACATAGCTGTCAACTGCCACTGTGGTGTCAGTAAAGCAGCTGACAGATGTAATGTCAAAATATTTGTCAGAAATTATTCAGTGACTACGGTCACAGTTTTAATGAGCCATTAGATTTCTTGTAAATATATTTTTTAATTACAGATATGGTATATAATTAATAATAAAAAAAAAATCTCTAGGTTTATCACGCTTTAATGTAATAAATGAAATGATACTTGATACTTGTTCCATTTTATAAATAATCATATTTTTAATATAAACATATTATTTTGTTACTAATTTTGTTAATAACAATGCGCAGTTATTATGCACATTATTTTGTAAAATTAATGATAACTTTATTCTACAATACATGTGAGTATTTTGCTTTTATGTATTTTTTCTTTATTGTACACATAAGGCAAGTTACTTTTGTATAAAGTATCTAGACGGTAATTTTATTTATACGAAAGAAATAGGCAATTTAATAAGTAAAGGCTTTTTTCGAATAAGACACGGTTACAATTAACACCTTTATGTGAACCGTTTCTCAGAGATTTCGTTTGTTTTCGTTACTACCGATACTTAGTGTATAAATGAAAGTATTATAATATGATCGCCAAATTCGTTCTTTAAAAATTTCATTCACGTTTTATATATTGCATAGCTTAGTAGGCAGAGCAATAGTGTCAAAACACTCCGCTCTTCACTTTCCGCACGGATTCGAGACACTTCTCAATAGAAGTTCTTTTAATACTGCGTGAACACAAACCTATAATCATAGTGCTTTCACGTGATTACTTCTTTGAATGTTACACTAGGTAGGAAAGAACCCAGGACTTTGTGTTTATTAGTATAAGTTTACAAAGTTAGTGATAAGCTTATCAATTTGTGGTTCTTATTGCGCAGGTCAAAAATTTGCGCATGCGCTTTCCAAGTCTTAAATACCACCCAATGTGTGTTTTCATTATTTTTACTAGATACATACAATATTTATAAACCATTATTGAGAATATAATGTATTGTTTTAAAATAATTACGTTCAGATTTACTTTAAAAGTGTAAATCATAAAAAAATCAAGCAAAAGCTAAGATTGTAAGTGTTAAAAAATAAGAGGTTATATATCGACAAGTGTTTATTAAAAATATTATATCGTAGAATTATTAATAAGCGGAAGTTGCCTTATATGTGGATTCAATAACCTAAGTCATAATAACAACTGTAATAATGAAATCTGTTTTTTATACTGGTTCTAGTTCTGGTTTTATTAATAAAAAATAATAATAATATTAAAAAAATAATATAATTGTATTTTTATATCCTAATAAATTAATATAATTCAATGTTTTATAAAAAATATTAAGTTAGTAGTTTTCTTTTTGTGATTTTAATATTATAGTGTTTAATGCATCGTGCACTAATTTCAGTTAGTATGTCTGAACGTGTAGTTGTTTGAAGACTAACAATGAGCGTACAAAGATAGCACTACGATGCGATTCTCTGGTTGGCAACGACCCATAACGAAGATGCGGCGAGATAAAATTGTAAGTTTTTTCTTATGAATAACATATTTCTACAATCAGAAAAGATCCAAAATATAAATAGATCACGTAAATTATAAAAAAAATACGTTATAATTTTGAATTTTCAACACCATGTATATAGATATTGTCAACTAATAGATGATACCTGCAATGCGTTTTGATTATTTAATCGAGCTTTTTTTTTTTAATTTCAGTGGCGATGGCGTTGTCAGTGGAGCATAGTGACGTTGGCGGCTGTAGCCTTAGTTGTGTATAATGCTGCAGCTAATTTATGGCTATTGAGTCCTGCACCTTGTACTATAAGAAGCACACCACCCACTGTTGAGATGCCTACCTGCGAACCCTGCGTAGACACTGCACAGGTCATGGCAGTCGATGATGATCCCATAGCTAGGCTTGACTTACGCCTCGGCCGATGGGATAGTTCTAGATCCTATAAAATGTTTGACTACGCTACAGTCGGGGATATGTATGCTGAAGCATCAGCTAACCGCCGCGTCTGCTTGGCAACACAGAGTTCTATAGAAAGATTACATGAATTACTTAGAATAGCTGCGCATTGGTCAGGGCCGATATCTGTTGCCGTGTTTGTTGCTGGGGACGAGTTAAGGCTTTTACGGGCGTTTGCGACTTGGCTATCACGTTGCCAACCAGAAGTGTACTCAAGGCTGGCATTACACGCTGCTACTCCAGCGGATCGACCTGGTATCCAGGGTAACATGCCGAATTGGGCAAAAAATTGTGAAGTATCTCCATTACCTCCTGGAGAGAGACGTGCAGATACTGTAGCTTGGCGTGCAAGGCATCCGTATCCACAGAACCACTTAAGGAACTTGGCCAGGAGGAACTGTCATACGCCTTACGTGTTCCTCGTTGATGTTGACATCGTCCCGTCTCGGGAAATGGCGGAAGCTCTGGATAGCTTTTTGGCTAAAGCTCCCAAGTGCCCTCTGTGTGCTTATGTAGTTCCCACATATGAACTAGATAAGCGTGTTGCGAACTTTCCAGCGAACAAGTCTGAGTTGTTGAGGCTATCGAGAAACAAATTGGCAATACCGTTTCATAGAAAAGTGTTTATTTATAACCAGTATGCCTCAAATTTTTCGAGGTATGGAACATAAATATAATATCTATGTTCATATTTTCTTTAATTATTAGTTTCAATTGTGTTTATAGTAGTTGTGAACTGTATAAAGGTTTTTATAGTACCTACACCAGGATTTTCAGTTTCATCACAAGGTATAATAGAAAAAACGCAATTACTTGAAATGAAATAAAATTAATTCTATCGCATAAGCAACACTCGTAGTTTATTTTTTATTCACACATGATGTTTGAATTATTTTTATTTCTTAGCTCTGGTACAAGAAAAAGCGCGGCGTTGTGTTCCGCTTAACACACAATATTTCGAAAAGTGGAGAACGGTGTGTTTTGACACCAGGTTCTCTATGACTACCATTATATGCAGAAAAAAGCGTGAAGCTGCGTTTTCAGATGAGATTTGCACTTCTTGTTATTGGCAAATGTGCAGAGGTTTCTAAAATGATGACAATACGAATTTTCTAAAAACATTGTAATATCGTAATATTGAAATCAAAACATTTTCTAGATGGGAGTCATCCGGCGGCAACGAGACTCTGGACACTCACATCAGCCACAACGTAACTAACTTTGAGCTGTTGTACGAACCGTTCTACGTCGCTCCGGACACTGTGCCAGCTCATGATGAGCGGTTTTTGGGATACGGCTTTACTAGAAACACTCAGGTAAGCTTTTCTTGAAAATATTTATAAATAGACATTTCTTAAGGAGATGCTATTGTTTATTCACGTTCAATGTTATATAGTTTAGTTTACAGTTATTATTATATCTTCCATTCATTCTGTGCTTGTGAATAATATATTAAAATTATTATTTTTAGTAATATGTTTAGCGAAGCATTGTAAAACATTTTTGATTCATTGTAAAAATTAGAACTAAATAAGTTTTAAAACATTTTTAAATGCTTTGAAACTTGGACTCGAACTTCGAATCGACATAAATAAGATAATTTTCTATACTTCTAGCAATGTTGCGGCGTAAACACGCGTTGCCATAGCAACGTGTATGTCGCTTTATAGAGGTGTTTATGTCAAATATATGGCAGTGTGTAATATTTTCATTATAAATTTAATGTGTTTCTAATAAATTATAAAAAAAATTGGCTTTCTTCACTCTATCTATATACAAATTTTAACGATGCCAAATTTCTCTTACGTACGCACAATTTTCGTAAAATGGGATCCAAAGCCTTTCATTTATTAATATAATGAAATTACTTTCCATTTTAATAATGAATTAAAACACATATGAATGTTGCAAGCTGTAGTTATATACTCGAATACTTGTTTCTAATGGAATGATTACATACACTGATATTGGCGCCACGCCAGCGCCGGTCGTGTTTGAATGTTACTAAAATATCTAACTTTAGTCCGCACTAGCTGACTTCTAACATTGTACAGTATAAAATGACCGTGGAGAATTTTACAATTGCCAAAACTAAGTCTTTTATGAACTTCTTTAGGGATTTAAAATGTAGTTTACTTCGTCCTATAAGAAATCTACAATCTAAACTACCTCGGCCAATAAAACATGGAACTTTGAATTAGATATGTTTTTTTTTGTATTTCTTCATCATGCAGAATGGACAAAGGTTTACAAATTTGTTTCTTCACTTTTCACAATTTCAGAGACATAGCGCTAGGTGGCGGAAAAAATCACTTGGTCCAAATTATATAGCGGGACACAAAAATATTTTTAAATATAAACATTCCTCCGAGTAAGCGTCGAATCCACCAATCAACCATCGCGCCAGATTCCAACTGAGCCACGATGGAGTGTATCATTAAAAGATAAAAAATACTTTTAAATCATTTTATAAAAAATAATAAAACAGTGTATAATATATATATTTTTAAGTAGAACAAACTTTCTGTACATGGTTCATGGTATGAGACATGCCATTCCTGAGTGAAACGCATATAGAATTTCTATCTTAATTCCAAAGAGGCAAAACTCATTTAATAATAGGTTGGTGATTTATTTTTATCTAGTTGTCACGCATAACTTTGTCTGCGTGGACTATGAAACGTAAAATCTCGTACATCCCTTTATTAGTGTTTTCTTAGTGCTTTCCTATACTGCCCAAGGAACCAACAGAGACCCAAATTTCAGCTTTCTACGCCCAGACTATACGTTGTCTGTCGGTCACTTTGTAATACAACATATATATTTCACGCAATTTATAATATAACGGGAAGGTGTTACTACCTTTTGGGTAAGTTAATGTTTTTGGTAAGATCTTGGTGAATTGTTGGAGCTGATGTGGTCATTTTGTGGTCACAAAATTATATTTGAATTATTACCAGATCACATCGGTTACATTAATTGAGTTACTCAAACAATTGCTAGTTGCAGTTAGACCTGGACCAATTCTAGTGCGGATTCTTTTAGAGGCCTGAGTAGTGGCATATCGGTTGAAAGCACTGGTTATATTCATAGTTTTCATCACTGAAAACAATAATTTGAAGCACTGAGAATCGCAATTCCAATCACTGAGGCTTATCTAAATCACAAATAATAGAAAACCAGAACTATCGAATGAGGGAATGTGTTACCACAGATCACATCGGTGGCATAAAAGGGTCATTCTGAACTTGTACTCACAACCATCGTCTGTTTTGTATCAGTGAAATGAGCCTTTCTATATCTTATAATACTGAAAAACCTTACATACATAACATTATACAAATCATATAAAACATGTGAGTCTAAAGACTTACCATACTTGAAAAAGACATATTTAGAAAACGTATAAAAATTTGAACGCAGCGGGATTTGAACCCGCGCCTTTTGAAAACCGTTCAAGAGGCGCGGGTTCAAATCCCGCTGCGCACAAATTTTTATACGTGTTCTAAATATGTCTTTTTCAATTTCCTAAGTCTGCGAATAACACTTTAAAAAATGTAAAAAAAAATACTTACCATACTTACTCAACTGTATTATGCCCCCGTTAATTATAGGTATGTTATATATTATTTGTATATTTTCCTGTTGTAATTCTACCTTATATTTTGTATGCAGTACGAGTGGAAGCGAAGTTGGTTGACCTAATTTCGAATTTAAAACGGTATTTACGAATAAGCGAAGTTTTTTATTTTGAATATAATGATTAAAATTTCTATATTTTAAAGTACATAATATGTTTGTAATGTTTAGTTTTGTTAATATTCTATATTGTTCCCATTCATTTATAAGCACCAAAAATTACATTGTAGCCGTCTCAGGGATAACTTTATTGAAATTATTTTCATATCTTCGTTCTGGCATGACTTTAAATTAGACTTATGAAAATAGATTTTAAGAAGAAAGCGTTAAATTACGCCACTCTCACTTCACTCTCAAACGTATTGTTTCAAATTCGGGTTGCAAAGTTGAGAACTGACTGTCTTGACGCTATTCTCTCTGCCTGATTACAATATTTCTCATGAATTGGATTTCTTTTGGCTTCTTACATCTTTTCATAGTTTTTTATTTAAAATACTTCACTTCGAATAAGGGGATATATATATTATAATCAATAACAAAGTATTTTAAACAAAAAAAAATAATTTCAGTAAAAAAATCGAGGTGATGGTTGGGGGTTGCTATGCTGTGTAGGAAGTTTACATTTGTAGTATAGGTAATCTCCCAGTCCCTTTAGGGAATAGGTTCTGTCCATGAAAGTGCGTGTGTACACTTCCCCTCTAGTTTCGCAAAATATTACATGAATATTGAAAAAAAAACCTAAATCAAACAGACTGTTTTAATCTTGACATAATTTCGGCTGTAAACGATATTATTATTGTCGAAAAATCTCGTAAACGAGAGGCCGACGGTCGTTTGTGAAATGTGATGGAAATAACCAAGGCGGTTGACGGTAGTCTCCAAATTACTCTAAAAACATTATAAAACAATAAAAAATTGAATGAGCACATATTTAAATACGTCTATTTTCTTCGTTTTTTTTCAATAATAACGTTGTGGGTGGATTTGGTTTTATCTCAAGATTTTCAAAAAAGCCTAGTAACAAGACATTCCGTTCTCCATTTTCCACCCAAAAGTCTTAAGCACCAGAGCGGCAATATGAAAATTATTTAAATATAACATAATATAGGTGTTCTTTTCTTTTTTTTCTCTGGTTTAAATTGCACATGTAAATGGTAGTGTAGGTTTACTGTTATCCCCTTGTGCAGAGACAGCCAACCTATATTTTATATGCACTTAAAAGTACATATTATATATTAAAACATATTAAAAGGCTATACTTATTATATACCCATATACTCTTTTTTATTTTGAAGCTTTTCCTCAAAAAGATTAAGTCCATAATATTTTAATACTAATACTCGACATATTTTTTTTTTATTTTAATTCCCACTGTTGCACTGTTGTCATATTAGGGCAAGATTTTTGAGGCATAAATTACTACTTTTTAATTTGCCTTTACTGCTGATACGAACTATAGTTTATCTTATTTAATCTGACTTATGTCTCTATATGATATAATATTATAAGATTATAATTTTACCAATAATATTATTATACGTGATACTTTTTCCAAGAAACTCTGAATTATGAGAAATATAATAAAAGTCTATTCAGTGGGAATCGTACTCAGATTACTAAAAATTAATTAAATTTATAAATCAACTAACTATATAACAAAAATACTACCTACAAGATTTCTAATATACTTACACAATATCAGATATACAATATGTTTATTAAATTGTCCTTGTTATAAATACGCTACCAACACTTTCAAATCGTAAATGAATGTAAAAATGTCTCTATTGTCTACTGGACTGCTAAACCATGAAACTATCACCAGTTTGAAAGGCTAAAAAGGCCTTAGTTCCAACACTTGCACGCAATAAAAATACGTATTTTCAATTAACATAAAAATGACAGTATTGTTAGTTCTTGTAATTCAGCAAGTGCTCTTTTCAACTAGTATTCTATCAATTTCTTTCCTTGAAATGCCTCTGTTACGAGGAAAAAAGAAAATGGAATGGCTTTCAAATAAATTATCTCTGATTAAGAGTGCGATAACATGTGTAAAAACAAGAAATACATATAATTTTTATGAAATATACTCATAAAGTAATCAATGCAGTAATTTAAACATTTGGCTGCTACAGTGTGTCGTGAGTCGTGACGTAAGCGCTGAGTTATGACTACAGACTTCGGGCCAATTTCTTTACCACACACTCTAAGCTTGTTTACATTTACATAATATATTATTGTAATATTTGTAATTATTCTTTTAAATTCTCTTATCGTTTACTTATTCTTTCTTCCACAATTACCTTAATCTTAGTAAGAAAGCAAAAAAAAAAACAAGTACGTATATATGAGGCACAAATGTCAGTCAGAGGCAGTCTTAGTTTTACATAGAAACAACTTTCAATGACATTCCAATGTTTTTTCGACAACTGTTAAACACACACACTTATCTGTTTCTAAATACAAAAGTACCATAATGTAATATAAATAATTTAAACAAGCATTTTCTTTTGTATAAACATGTTTAAAATTATTTTTTGCTGTCTTGATTGTCCTGGCAAGAACGTTAGGTTCAGGCTATGAAATTATTGTGTTGCTATCTGATCCGTTTGCAAATTTGTATGAAAATCGGACTGCGAGAAGTGGATAAAAATAGTGGTGCAAGATGCAAGATTTTCTTGATTAATGCAAAGATAGATCGACATACAATAAATAAGAGAGAAATAAATTTTCAAATGAAACTATTTTAAACGGATTAATCGCGTATAATTTCACAGACAGGTAGAGTCTACCTGTGACCACGGACTACTGTAAAGTGTTCGAAACGTCGGGTTCTAAAAATGTATTTTCGAATACCGAAATTATACGCGATTAATCCTTTTAAAGTAGTTTCATTTCAAAATGTGTAATAATCGCGAAAATCAAAGAATTTATTAGAGAAATAAATGTTTATCATACCAATATTTGTCCTGGACGGGAACCAAAGTCAAGACCTCCGGCTTAGGACGCACGCTCCTTGTACCATTAGTTCGGGCAAGTTTGGCTGCCACATTTTTTATTGTGTCTTTTTAGTATCAAATCTAGATTCTGAACTCATTCATGTATTATAATTTTTAGCTCAACCTTGGATTTTTATTATTAGGTTCAAGAAACTATTTTCGTACTTGCATATCTCGTAAAAAATAAACGTAAAATTATAATTTTTTCTACATTATTGGGTAATTAGGTATTATTGTCTGGGATATCAGACATTATTATAGTATAGTTCGAAAGAGTTTCAATGAACGCGACGGCTTTAAAGTTCGATTCCCAGATGAGGTGAAAAGCTGCTGAAAGTGGAAAATTCGCGATTTTCTATCTAATAACTGCGGCTAATGTATAAAATAACGAAAAAACACATTTCACAGTCCATTTCCCTCTCACGACGGGATTGACGAACCAACTACGGACCATTTAAATGATCCAACCCAGGGACCCATCCACATTGGCGGAGGGCTAAGGAAGATCACGGATAGAGGAACAGGTCTTGGATACGTCTCCTCTCTCTCTGTGGAACGAGAGATAAACACATCTTCTTTAAAGTCAATTTAGTGTTACAAGCAAATACCAAGAACCAAGTTTACGTTCCTAACTTTGCTCTGATGATATAATAGCTTATTGCTTGCGATGCATATTGCTAATTTTCATAAGCTTTATTTTTAACAATATTTCTATACATGTCGTCAATCAGTACGCAATATACATACATGCATCTACAATGTGCCCCAAAATATTAGTTATAAATTTTCATTCATATCATAATGTAATTTGCAGCCCAATTCTATAGAAGAACGATAGCACATCTGAGTAATAAATAAACTTTTTGTTCCACACGACAGCAAGTAATTGCTTACGTTGAAATTTATAGATGGCGCCACATATTGAGTTTCGATGGGATTAATGACTTTCATTTCGACGTCCTCCGCGCATAAATTGTACCAGAAACGACAAATTAAAATTTCCCAATACCGATAATTTCTGGCTGATTCTAGGAGCGTTGTGTGTTTTTTATAGTCTTTTACAAGAATTGACAATAAAATGCTTGGGTCTTAACTTTTCATGACTCTTAAATCTTGTTAAGTTCTCACAATGGAAGAAAAACTAAAAGAAAGATAGATTTTTAAATTAGAAGATTTAACTGTTAGAAGTTTTTGAAGTTATTGTGTGTATAGGTGTGTTCCGTGGGTCTTTCATTATGATGATAAATGATACAATATGTAAATATCGTAATACATAGCGTGTCATTGCGCTCCACTACTTGGCATGTTATGTTCAAATTCAACTTAGCACAATTTCACAATTTTTAATTCAAGTATGTACTTTCGTAAGCAATTTTGAATCGTTGAAAAAGGATAAAGCTTCCACCGACTCTGATAAAAATCAGCTGTGAAGAGTCGACATGAAACTCAGCAGTTCAATTCAGTCAGTTTAATACTCAATATATATATTACCCTATAGTACAGGTAAGGTGAAGTTAAATGACAAATTTAAAGGCAGTCACTAGTTCTAAAGTAGACAGGAATGACTATGCGATGATTACAAACAATATGTATCGAAGGCATCTTACAACACTCCTACGTATTTCGCAGGACGGTGGATTCGAGCCAAGAGCTGGCAGTTGGCATCTGATCTGTCCAGCGTGTAACGTATTAATACTGCTCGTGTTTTGTTTATTATGATCGATCTCTCTTTAAATCTTTGATATTGATGATATTGATTTACGAATATATTAATATTTTTAATATTTGTGTAATTGTATGCGGTAGAAGAAGGCGCGGGAGGTATGCCAGCAAAATCAGCAGGTCTGGAACTGTCACGCTTTTCAACTTTACACTTTTTCCCGTACAACAGTATAGTCAGAGAACCTAGTGTCAAGACACTCCGTACTCCACTAGAATTATCATCTGTTCATATCTAGAACGTATTTTAAAAGCGATATTAGTAGGATCTTTTCAAATTTAATTAGGTAATAAGAGGAGCTCAAACAGTGGAAATGAGCGGAGCTCAAACAGTGGAAATGAGTGGAGCTCAAACAGTGGAAATGAGCGGAGCGGCGGAGTGGAATTTTACAATTATGTTGGGGAGTTTCTTTTGTCTGATAAAACTAAGCGTCACTTAATACGCGTTACCTTGTAATTGATCGAAAAATGGAGAACGGAGTGTCCTATCACTAGGCTATTTGTTTACCTTGCTATATACGGGAAAAGCTTGAAGCTATAAAATCTTTTCTACATCTATTAAAGCACATAGTGACATTTTGTTTTTTCATAATCAATTGTACATACTCGTACATTCATTAAAATGCCGTTTAACGTTGAAAAGCTTACAATAGCCGTTTAAAAAGGACCCATAACTCTTACTGGACAGATGTCAGTGATGATAAAACACACTGCTGTCCAATTGACTCTTATTTCACCAACTTTAATTTAAAATACGTTAGTTGCAGATTTTGATCCAGTTCTTGATTAGCTTTAATTTGTAACTTCTTTTAATAGTAGCACTCCATTCTCCATTTTTCGCATTGGATATTGAGAGGACGAACTCAACGCCACAACTTTGTCTTATCAGAACGGAGAAATGAAAATCGTTGAAATAAATTAATTCCTTTAAAAAATATATATGTAAATAAATATTTAGAAAAGTCACAATATATATATATAGAACAAAAATAAAAAAAAGTTGCATAGAAGTTCGCAACAAAAAGGTTGCCAATGTGGAAAACTCTTTATTGACGTGAATTTATACCAAAACATATAAACATATTCTATATCCAAACATGCGTAATTTTATAATTTATAAAAGAAAAATTAAATTAAATCTACCTGGAAAAGCTGTTGTAAACCTGTAAAAGTATGATTATGCGTTTCGCCTGACTATACTGAGGAAATATCTATGAATTACAGAAGTTACTATATTTTTTTTCCAGCTTCACGCTTTTCCTGACATTGCATTAGACATTGCGTGTTGAGTGGACCAACTCATCACCAGGTTTTATCTTACAGAAAATAATCAAATAAACCAATCAAATCCCGGGAATTTCTACTAAAATTAATGTAACAATGATTGATATATCCACAGAATTCCATAACCAATATATATTAGAATTTCAAATTTCTATACATTCATTATTCAGTCTAAATCCACACGCGCGACGTCGCTACGCGCGATACTGTGTACCTGATATTTATATGAAGCCAGAAATAGTTATAGTCGTTGTGTGAAATGCGATACGGTATTTTCGTACTGTAGCGACGCTTTCATGTATTCAAATGTAAATAGGTCTACCCCGGTTTTGTTTATAGATGTTTTTTTAAACAGAGTGAACCCAGAGAACCTAGTCAAGACACTCCGTTCTCCATTTACTGCCCGAAATCGAGGTATTGCCTGTTGAGTGGCGGAACTCAACGCCGCGCTTTGTCTAAGGTATCAGAGCAGAGAATATTTTAAATGTAATCATTCATTGGGAATTATGGGGCAGTCTTTCTTATATTATTAATTTAATTAAATTAGAGGCCACCATAGTGAAGTGGGACAGTATCAGACTTTATGTCGCTATGGTTGTCGGTGTGATTTCCACTCGGAAGAGTGATTATATATAAGATTGATTATATATTTGCATTGCGTTCTGGTAATATGAAGCGCGGCATTCTGTTCCGCCACTCGGCTACAGATCGAAACATCTTAAAACTAAGACTGCTATTCAGGAAAGTTGATTTATTTTCTTAAATTATTTAAAATAATGGGACAATGTAAGACCAAAATGACGATCGTTAGGTCATACCTGGCTGAATAATTTATGTTTGAACTACATCAGTCTGTTTAATTTTCTGCTCTGATCGAAATCTTACTCTTTAATCCATCTTCGACTATATAGCGTTTAGTCACTGTTCGCATTTCCAGACGTGTAACTTTAAAACGAGACTTGAACCTACTACTTCAAAAAAGCATTTAATATTATAATAAGTTATAAATTAAAATTATATTAACCTCACCACTATGTATATTTCTAATTACGAACTACTGGGTGGTCACGGGCCGCTGGCGGGTGAAGGCCAATGAGTCATTGGCTTTATTAACCGATACGCCTGTTATCACCTGATTTCTATCTGAACAGCTGACTTTGCAAATCACCTTGAAAATCTCTACGCTGATGAATAATTATTTTTTCTAATTCTACATGATGTAAACGTTACTATTATAATTTAATCTTATCTTTATATTAAGATTTTTTACGTTATTGCGGAATAGGCAGAGGCATTGTTGTAACTCACTACATTTTATTATTTTCTCATTATCCAGAAGCAATTTCTTCAAATATATCAATAGCAAGTCAAAGCGCGGTGTTGAGTTCTGCCATTCAACACGCAATATGTCGGATTCGACCGCAAAGTGGAGAGACTCGACAACAGAGTGACTTGACACTAGGTTTTTTTTGAAAGTCAAAGAATTTTATTTTAAATAAGAAGTTACATGTTTCATTTTCAAATCTTCATTCATTCAAAATAACTAACGAATTCACGATATTACTCGTTCGTGTAATGTGTGTTGATGGATAGACAGATGTTATTAGTACAAAACCTATTGGGATGGATTTTGTTCCAATGTAATTTTAATTTTGATTATCTTTAGAAGTATAGTTAAAATGACCGTACCAGCAGGACAAATACAATAAATAAGAATAAATCGTTTATTGATTTGTATAATTCAAATTAATAAATCTTAATCATACTGCTATACTTATTTTACTAATTTACATTCGACACACGCAGGAATGATTATATTAAAATTATTTCCAATTCTTCGCTCTGGTGACAGACAAATATAAAGTGCGGCGTTGAGTACCGCCACACAGCACGCAATGTCTCAAGAACAAAGTGTCTTGACACTAGTTTCTCTCTGTCTACACCGCAATGCGGGAAAAAGCGTGAAACTGAAAGCGTGGAGCTGAGATATAAACTAAACAGTTATATTAAACGTACATAAAATATGTAATTATTAAATGAACATTATTTTAAAAAATATTCGACCAAAATATTAAAAGATTTTTTCCAGCTTTCCCAAGATTACAAATCTCAGCGTCGTTTCAGTGGAATGTTGCAAGCAACATAATTATTTTTAGACTTCCACCGAACGGAAGACGGATACTAAAAATAATAGAAGAAACGATTTTGTGCCAATCTGTCTGTCGCGAAAGTATCGCATCCGCTTTGCGAAATGTACATTTTTACTTGTTACATTCTAATTGGACGTTTTCATGTTCTAAGCTAATTTAAATTTTTCCCCATTACAAATTTTATCGAGATTATTTGAAATATCTCACATAATTACTTTGAAATGTAAGCCAAGGTATCTGTTTTTTTTTATTTTTTAGTAAGATATGCTCGTTAGTTATTTATGATTTAGAAAGCTATTGAATTTTAACGATGCTAATTAAGACTTCTATAGAATTATATTTAGGTATTTTTAATTTCTTTTTAGATATATGTTTTTTTGTTATTTATTTGTGATTAGTACCAAGTAGTTTAATGCTCAGCTGTTCGCTAAACTACCTGTAACCCCAGAATACTGTAAAGTGTTCAAAATGTCAAGCTTTCCAAATTCTGTGTTTAAATACAAAAAATGTGAAACAAATCCGGTAAAAAATATTTAATGTGTAAAAATATATACATTATAATAAATAGATACATTGAGCATATAATAGATATTAAAAAAATATGTTTTTAAATGTTTAGATATTCGCATGAGATAAAATTGTACACATGATTATAGCGTGTAGTCTGGCACGTATCAACTTAAGTACGATAGCGAGTATTTTATTAGTCAGGATCCAATTAATGGCGGGAACTTCGTATGCGTAGCCATTATAATGGCTTATAATCCTTGCCATGTTATATAAATTATGCCATGCTATATAATTCATTTTTGGTATACGTATGGTATACTTTTAACTATGGAACGATATCAAGCAATCCCTCCCTAAGAAATTTATATGCTAAATTCATCTTTCTCCACCCAATAGTATCGGCTGTACGTTGTCTGTCCGATAATTGTACAATTGTCATTTCTGGGAGGACAGTCTGAAATTTTATTCGAGTTATTAAACTATTTTTAATAAATGATTTTTTTTTATTTCAATATTACTAGACAAAAACGGGACGGCGTTGAAGTCCATTATATGTACGCAATATATACATATGTAGTTCTTTACGAGTCGAGATGTATCTCGACTCGTAAAGAACTAATTGAATTATTATTATTAAGTTTGCATTCATTTCATTCGTAAAGATTCGTTAATCTGTTATGAAATGTGACGCAAAGTGTGACGTCATTTTAAAAGCTTAAATGTAAATGTTACACACTAAACTACATTTAATTGGTGATAAAACATCGAATATACAATATTTTTTTGCACGCGTCTCTACTCGACTCAAGAATGTGATTTGAAAGTTGGGTTAAAAAAGATATTTAGTAAGTAAGCAGTTTCAGCGCGCTTTTTCCCGTATAGCAGGGTTGGAAGAGAAAACCTATGTCAAGGTGCTTTCGAATTTTAGAATTCAATACAAAGGGTGCTCTGCTTGGCGCAACTCGACGTCACGGATAGAGTCCATAACTATCGCGCTTACAGGAGAGGTTGGCCTCATTATTTTTATTTACATATAATTCTTTTGTTGCTGTTTGTTATGTTATATTGATCGTTATAATATAACCTTGGTTTTGTTAAGCATATATCACAACTTTTGTGCTTTTATTCGTGGATGTATGCAAAAGTGCATATAAGTATGTATACATTTGCATACAATCGTTACTAATTAAAATAAAATAATAAAAAATACACTTAAAATGAAAGATATTTTTAATGTTTTTGTTATGTGGTTAGAGTTAATTAATCTATTGTCTCTACATATGAATATTATTCATATTTGACAAACTTCAACGAACCGGTAGCATACCACCAGAGAAGCTCAGCTCCAGGTGTAGCTCTGGTCTATACATGGAATATATTTAAGAAAAAATATTATTGGGGATTTTAAAAATATTTTGGGTTTTATTACATTTTTCATTGTAATAGAACCCAAAATAATGTGTTTTGTTGCTGTTTGTCTGCGCGTTAGTGCACGATAATCTCAGAAATGCCTAAACTGATTTAACTGCTTTTGTTATTTCAATCGGTTCATAAATAAAAAAGTTACAATAATTTAAAATACAATGTTATACAAAGATTAAAATTTCAAGTATTTTATTTATATCGGTTCATAAATCAAACAGTTACAATAATTTAAATTATAAATTTAAGCAAAGTTTTCGATTTAAGTGTATCGCGGGTGGATGAAAGAACTAAAAAGTTACAGTCGTGTAGTTTACGCAGGCGAAGCCGCAAGCGAATCACTAGTTTATACTTAAAAACAACATATTTAGGGATGTCAGCATTTTTTTTATTTAAATTTGATTTTTTCATTTGTACCTATTTGATTTTTAACAAGTTAGACTGTATTGAGCCTATATTAATTAAGGTACACGCCACTACTATTCATCTTTTTGTTCTTCCTACACAATTTTGTCGAAATGGAGTCATTATTGACGTAATATTTATTTGTTAAGATTAACATTACGCTATCGTTTCATTGGAAAATATTTAATTATACATGGCTGTTGTGTGCTAAACCCATCTTTAGAGGAATGTTTGTTAGAATATAACAAATTATATAAAATAAAATAATATACTTTTTCTTATTTTAAGTGTTTGAATAAGGATGCCATAGTGGTGCTGAGTAACAGCATCTGACCGTAATCCTGATAGGTTGTGGCTTCGATTCCTACTCGGGGGAATGATTATATTTTAATTTTTTTTTCTTTGATCTAGTAAGACTGTTTAGACTATCTGGTTAAGTTCCGCTACTCAACACGTTATGCGGGCTTATGCTACAAAATGCATAAAGCTGTAAAAAATTTTGTTATACATAAAAAATATAAAATTGGAAATGTTTACTGTTAAAATGCAATCTTTTCTATCGTGCGAATGAAAAAAAACGTAGCATTGCTTTCCTTCAATAAGCTGGCAACGTCTTTAAAAATGGGTGGAAAGTGGAGGGCGTAGTGCCTTATCACTTAGTTCTATCTGTTTATCACGACAGAACAAAAACACAAGGTTGTGACCGTGGCTGAGAGTGTAGCGTGAGAAATTACCGATTGCGGCCAAATATTTTGCAACAAAATCTCGTAACCGCACTCCAGCTAATACCATTTGATTGATAGTTGCTGCGGCTCCGCTATGGCTTGGTTTCTACTTTGGCTTCTATTGTGTCTTGTTTCTAAAGTCGGTAAGTACTAATTAAAGTATATGTAATTTTTTTTAAATATAAATATATTGCCAAAAAAGATTTATTAGATGCTAGAGGTATTTTCCTAACCAAGAATTTGTCTTGAGTTCACAAAATAGACACTTTTCTGGAGTTTTAGGAAATTAATAATTACTATAATATACATTGCCAAATTATCAATACTAACTATTGTAGATCCCCAGAACTTAGCTCAAGGGGAAAATGAGGTGTCCAGTAATGAGCTGGAAGAAGTGGAACTACAGGCGGCTTGTCCAGAACTTAGCGGTCAGATTATTGGGGGAAGGCCAAGTTCTGTGTCTCGACACCCTTACCAAGTATCTATGGTGTTGAATGGCAACTCCTTTTGTGGTGGCTTCATTATCAGCAGAGACTATGTGCTCACTGCTGCACATTGCGTCCAAAAGTAAGTTATTTAATGTAAGGTGCTAGTGATATTTATGGAAATTCTTCTTCTTCTAAAAAAGCTTCTAGTAATTGTTTTGTCCGGAAAGAGAAAAGAGCGGCGTTTAGTTCCGCCACGCAACACGCAATGATTCCATTTCTGTCAGAAAGTATACGGAGTGTGTTGACACTAAATGTGTCGCTCCTGCTGCGCTTCTAGTAGTATATAATATAAAATTATATTTTCTTTACGTAGCATCTATTCACCAATTATAATATATCCATGGTAAATTTAGTGTAATTATTCATAGCTGTGAAGCAAATACTTCCAATAATACTTTGAAAAATACTCATTATTTAAATAACACTTGTTTACAATAGATAATGAGTATATAGAGTTGTGGTATAGTGAAGACTTGACTATAGTAGTAGTGGGTTTAAATATTAATATGGGAAACTTTACTATTTAATGGATTTTTCCATGAATTGGAGATCAAAGCATGTATTTTGGCCTGCCACTTTTTTCCGCATAGTAGTGTAGACAAAGAGAACCTAGACCCTTCGTTCTCCACTTTCCGCCCGAAACCGAGTTCAATGGCGGAACTTAACCCCACACTTTGTCTTGAACTAGATTGGAGATATGTAAAAATATTTAAAAAATAAACATTTTCACAAGTTAGAGTCGAATTTACAACCAAACGCGTTTACAGTCAGATGCTGTCCCACTGCGCCACCATGGTCTCTATAAATATCTTACGATACCTTATAAATAGATTCGTACTCGTAATAAAAGATAAGATAAAGCTTAGTAGGTATATTCTCCAAGATCTATATATCTCCAAGAACTTCACAATAGTATCTCACATCAACGCAGTGGGAAATATTTTTTTTATGGCAAAGAAACTTTTACGACACTTAAAATTGTATACGTCATGTCGTGTCGAAGTTTATACTTTATGTGTAATTCCTTTTATGTGTGTATTATGTCACCTACAGCTCCATATTGTGTTGTATCTCAGCCTAGTATTTAGCCAGTACTTAAGATTTTCAAAGACTGTAAAACTGAAACATTACTAAATGACTACTAAATTCTCTCTATTTAGTATTTTGTTTGTAGTGTACCCATTTGGGTAACTTAATAAAAAAATATTATTTTTAGCTGATTTGTGTAAATACTTAATAACTTAGACCTTAGCAATAAGCTCTTACCGCCTATCAACAAAGTGCGTGAAGACAAAAAAGTTTTAATTCAATTTCAAATTAATAATTAAAATTGTGCGCACGGCACAATCTTCAGACCATCATGACGCAGCGGGACTGCGCCTGACTTTAAGCACAATTTGTTATATTTTCCAATCCCACTCGGAGGAATTTTAAATTTAAAATATTTGCATTTATCCGCTCTGGTATATAAGACAAAGTACGGATTTGAGTTCCGCTACTCAACACGCCTTGTCTCGATATCAGCTGGAAAGGAGAGAACGGTATGTCTTGACGCTACGAATATGAATGACGAAAGCATGAATCTCTGAAATAAAATTCATCATCAATATATTTTAATATTCTTATATAGCATAGCTCCAGAAGCTGTTCGCTTACGGGTAGGCAGTACTCGACGGGACTCAGGCGGACGTATAGTACGGGTATCGGCAGTGACTATCCACCCTATGTACGGTCAGCCACAATTCGATCACGATATTGCTGCGTTACGACTCGCCCAGCCCCTGGTATTTGGACCTGCGATCCAACCCATCAGACTTCCGAATCCTAGACAGGCTGTACCTCTCGTGCGATTGACTGTGACAGGATGGGGACTTACTGCTGTTAGTAGCTTATATATAGTTATTTTGATATTTATGAAAGATTGTCGACTGATAAAATACTTTAATAAAGACCTAAAAGACTTAAAAGAAAAAAATATATAATAAAACTATAATTGTAAAAGTATTTGGAAATTTAGTTTTGCACAGATCTTTAAGAAAACAGTAATCTTCGATTGTTATCAGGTATTATTCTTGCAAAATAGATTATTCTCATTAGGTCACTTGAATTTGTCCTGTCATTTCTAGCCAGGAAGTCGTAGGATACCTAGGACAATGATGGAAGCGAATGTTCCGGTGGTACCTCACTGGTTGTGTAGACTGTCCTATGGAGAATCGCTCACATCAAATATGTTCTGTGGAGGACATTTTCTTATTGGAGGAGTGTCATCTTGTCAGGTACAATAAGTTCTTCGTCCTATCTATTTTTGTTCATTTAAAAAAAAAGGCACATGGGAAAAGATATGGAGTCTGAACTCATAATGTTTTTATTTAGTTAGACCGATATTAAAATTACGTATTAAATTTACTTAACAAACTATTTAAATTGACAGCTATGAAACTTTCAGCTTTATTTATTCACATCATTTTAATATTATTTTTATATTAAAATAATGAAAGATATATATATTATTTTCACTTATTTTCAAGGGTGATTCTGGAGGTCCAGCAGTGTTCAGAGGTACAGCATTCGGTATAGTATCATTTGCTAGAGGTTGCGCCTTGCCGCTTTCGCCGACAGTCTTCAGTAACATCGCAAATCTAAGAGACTGGGTTACACAAACTACAGGAATTTGAATTATCTGTTTTAGAAACGTTTGGTTTAATAAGTGATTTAAGTATATTTGTATTTTTTTTAAATAATTTTCACAATTTCTTAATAAAAAAAAATTTTAGTTTCCCTCCAACACAAGAAAATAGACGTAAGTCCTCAAATTGTTAGGAATGGGGCTATTAGGTGATGTTGAATAAACATGTTGCTCATCAAGAAACAGAGAAAATAGAACTCTATATCGATAAGAAGAAGAATGAAAACGCTTTGCAAGTATCTGTGATATAAATAAAGAAGAAATATTTGTGCTCATGTTCTGTATATTGGTGGCGTTCAATGTATAAATATAAGTTTACGTAATACTGTTGTTTTCTTTGAACTGATTCTCTTTAACGAACTATTTTGTTTCCGATTTTTATATATATATATATCTGTCTATACATATAAAAAAAAGTAACTAAACGCTGTCTGTACATGGAAGAGAAATAAGGAAAAAATATTATTGGGGGCATTTATCAATGTAATAGAAACTATGTTTTTTTCTGTTTGTCTGTGCATGCATGCACGTTAATCTTAAAAATAGCTTAACTGATTTAAATGCATACTACTATTGTAATTTTGGTAAACTTGTCTTTCATTCGGTATTTATTGTATTTCAATCAGTTCACAACTTAAAAAGTTACAACAATTTAAACTTTGTGCGACATAATAGCTATAAAGTAACTGTTTCACTAATTTGTTTGAAACTTTAATTAGTTCTAACCGTGAAGTTCACACAGGCAAACCGCAAGCGGGTCGCTAGTATAAAATATATTTCTAGAAGTTACCGTAGAAAATAATTTCCTATTATTGTGGCAATTTTCCAAAAAAACAAACATGCGGTGGTCACTTATACTAACCAATACGTTATTATAGTATAATTCCATTTTATCTTTACAAGTCTAACGTATCTTATGAAGCAGATAGCGAAAACTTGTGAGAAACCACCCCACTCTCCACGTTTCCTATGTTTAGATATAACGTATTGTGTGAAAAAGAAATAGTGCCATGAGTGATGCTTGGACTAACAATCATACATATATATACAACGTCATATTTCACCTATATTGCTATTACTTTTAAGATTATTATAACTAAGATATATATATTAAAAAGGTAATATCTTCAGCGTTATACTTTATAGTTTCAATACAATCCCTTCTCCACTTTCCGTTCGAATTCAAAGCATTACTTGTTAAGTGACGGAACTCAATGCCATGCTTTGTTATAATTATAATTAAATTACGATCATTCCACCGAGTGGGAATCGAACCCACAACCAAATACAAACACTGTCCCACTGATGAAAATCTCCATCGTGGCTCCCCCGCGGCTGTAAACTTAATATATTCAATTGTACTAATTTCTCATAGCCTGTTCCATAATTGGCAATATTTACAATCTTGTTAATAGTATTTCTCTATCACTTCGTTATACCAATTACGTGAAAGTCTACATACATTTGTGTAAAAGCAAAATTTCAAGCAACCTCTTTGAATAGTCAAAAGCTACAATACGTGTTTTGTTCAAGTACCCATTTACAAGCTCTTTTGAGCTTACAAATGCTACATTTCGTGCAACACGATGCGTTCACTTTAAAGCGGATTTCGCTGAAAGATTAAAAGCCGAATATTTTTTTTTTGTTAAAAGTGTAAAAATGTATGTTTTAACGTAAAAGAAATGTTTATAAAAGTATTTGTTTATGTGGAAATGTCTTCTTTTTTTTTCAGATTAAATATGTTTCATGAAACCTATTCATTTTATAATAAACCTGTGCGTTGCAAAGACACTCGGTTTACTCGTTATGATATTGACTGATATACGATTTATGATATAAAATTTTAATGTAGGTGTTCTAAGTCTAGATCTAAGTCTAGATAACGCGTGACGTTCGTATACTCCACTCAGGAAGCAATCTTTAAAGAGATATAAAATGAAGAGTATAATTTATTATTTAACTCCCTTTGTCTTAGTTACCAAACGAGATGTTTGAGGAAAAAATTAAAATATGTTCAAATTTCTCAAACGAGAATATATGGTACGGTTGCTACAACTTCTATATTGAAAATTGTACTTGAAAATATTCATAAAAGTTCATATTTTTATAAAATAATATATTTAGTTTATTAAAATTTATATTATTATAGGTATACGAGATGTTCCTCATCGGCTACCAGTTTAAGGTGCTCTCACCAATTTTCACAATCCACTGGGGCTTGCAAGCTCGCCGTACGCGCCCCTTATGGCGGGAGAAACAAAACGAGAAGAACCGGAAGCACTTTGAAACATTTAAAAGAGAGCTCTACGCGCGGTACCGGAGAGATCCCCTCCACCTGTTAAGACGACCTCAGCAGGCGAAGAAAACATAGGCCTCGCAAGGCCGTGCTAGTTTTGCCGGCCTTCTAGTGACGTTTTCCATACTTCTAAGACTGTTTTGACGAACGACTAAAGTGTTGTGTTCAAGGGACAAAGTGATATTTCGATAGATAGATTAAATTTATATTATAATAAGAATAAGTAATGTTGGAAGACTGTTGGTTAAGTTATTGTGTAATTCTATCTCTAGATACATACAATTATGTTGGAACGTAATCGATTTAGAAATTGTTATTGTTTTTTACATTAATTTATATTATATTATCTAAGCTAGATGTGACTAAAATATGCATGGCTATAAAGATATGGTAGTGGGTTCGAATTCCTTGGGGGAAAGTGTGTTGTTGTTATTATAGATGACCCTTCGTTTTGATAAGACAAAGTAATAGACTTCATTTCTTTACCTAGCAATCTATACCGTGAACATAAAACTTTCCATTCCATATTACGAAAATTATACTGACAGATTGGCGCAGTGAAAATTCTATAAAGAAATATTTTTCGTGTATATCATAATGAATTAAAAATACATTAAATTAATCATAAAATATTACACATGCTATCATGTGTTTGAAATACACTTTTGTATAAAGTGATATAGATACACGTTATAAGGCAACGCGTATTTTTCGCGATAACGGATCTAATATTTTGCTTAAACTAGTAAAATGAATAACATAAGGACTATGTAGATAATAAGTAGAAGTCAACGTCATCCTTGCAGCATAATTTTGACCTAAAGTACTGTGGATTATTTCATAATTTTATACTTCAGAAAATGAAAGAAATATAATATATATAGAGCGCTTGTACGGTTTCCAAGAGGCGCGGGTTTAAAGCCCGCAGCGTTCAAATTTTTGAACGTTATCTAAAAAAAAATTTTTTATTATATTTTATAATTTTTAGTATTGACATTAATTTTTATGTTATTTGTACATTATGTTAAAGTATTGTGTTTCTGTAATTGTTTAACTTATATTATACAAATTTTATATACATATGTAGATAACACGAAACCTAATTTATTTTGAAATGAAACTATTTTTAACCGGATTAATCGCGTATATAGATTCATTTCAAAATGTGTAAAAATCGCGAAAACTACCTAAATTTATTTTTCAGTTTTACACATTTAAACGCAGAGTAGGCGCAAAGAAACTAGTGTCTTGAACATTCCGTTCTTCACTTTCCACTTGAATTTGAGACATTGCGTGTTGAGTGGGAATGAAAATCATTGTTATATGATTATTTCTCGAGTGGCGATTGAACTGGAATAAATCATAAATTAAAATAACTGAGGCCATCGTGACGGGCTGTACTGCTTTTTTTTATTTCTTCGCTTCGAGTTCGAGTACACGATGTCTTAAAATTAGGCAAAATGTAAAAAGGACGGTCGTAATATTAGACAGTCCTGCTTACGAAAAAAAATAGAATTAATATTATGGCAAATATGGCAGTACTGTATGTAGCCAGTGGGAGTACTACTTGCATTGAACCTAAAATTATTAATTAACTTTGATTGAACAAGTAGAGAAAAAAGAGGAATGTGAGGCTGGAAGGTGAAGAAATGTATCACTTGAATGAATGATATTTGTAGCAAAATTAACATAGCAGCTTGTAACTAGGTCTTGTAATAAACATAAATCTTCAAATATTTAATTCATTACCTAAGTATGACGATTTTCTAATTCTAAGACAAAAATAACTCTTAAGTACTTCATTTCTTAGGAATATTGATTTTAAATAAATTATTATCGACCTAATTAATAATATGTTTAAATAGATAAGCTAGTAATATTTATATAATTGTTAGAATATTAGAGTCTGTTAGTTTTGTAAATTTTAAAATTTTATCTACCCATTATATACATTTCTGGTTGGAAAGAGCTTTTAATTACAGTCTTCTACAAATTGTAGACTTACGAATACGAATAACAAGAAAGCATTTTAAAGCGTTTTTTTACGTAACCATGATTCTGAACCAGATTTCATGTAATAATTTTAAATATAATCCAGATCTAAATCCATCTAGGCCTATAAATAGCCTAGACTTTTTAGTAATAGGATCCAAGTTCAGCGTACACAAATATTTTTAATGTTTCTATTATAAGTAAGAGTTAAATGTCAGTAGAGTTGTTAAATTTTATGTAATTTTTCATATAAGTGATCTTATTGTTTGTTGATGCACAATTTTTTATTGTGATGCTTATAGATTTGCATATGTCTATGCACTATACAGTATATATATCCGAATTATGTAAACATTTTATTAAAGTCACGCATTTGAGCGAGTATTTCTTTTTGTTAACCTCACCTCCTTTCCTTATCCATTGAGTTTCATGATTTTTAAGTTATTTAAATAACATGAAAAGTCTTCCATATTTAGGATTCCAGCCTCTACATATCTATTATTTCTTCGATCTGGTTAAGGCAACAAATAGTATCGTAGAACTCAGCCTTTTTGTTTTGTATTTTATAAAAATCTACATTGATATGTTCAGACTTGTCCGTAACGCAGTATCGAAAAAAGAATTAAAAAAAATATAAAATGACTAACAATAACGTAATTTTTTTCCAAATAATACATCTGTATTTTTATTTAAACAGTGATGTTAGTATTGATTTTCTTAGTAATATGTCCTTGTACCCAGTCCCATATCACAGGGTTCGATAGCCGCGTGTACACTCCGGGAAAATTGCCCCTAGCGCAACCGAGTCCCCACGACACTACGCCAATAAGGACCCCTTCGCTTACTATAGGACCGCCGCTATCACCCTGCAAAATGTGGAAATAAATATATCTTATATTCGTGGAAGTAAAATGTCACTTAGGATGTTTCAAAGAAGTCAATAGACCATGGTCTCCATGGTTTCCAATAGATAGTCTCAGTTCAGTTTTTAAGATAGTTATATTAAAAGCTGTGTTTAGTTTAAAAATATTTTAATTCAGAATATAAGATAAATTGATTTTGTTATACTTAACAAATAATACTTCTGTATTTATCTAAATACTTGCAATTGGTACTTAGCTGTCATAACATACCTGACAAGCATCAGGCGACGGTTGACTGAAAGACCCTGCACAAAACATGGAAGCTGGATCTATAGGATTTCTATCGAGACCTGAATGTCGACAGAGTTTCATAGCTATCGTCTTTATCGTCGAAGACTGTAGAAATGTAGCACTCGGCCCGCTTTCCTACATAAGATGAAAAAAAAATGATGACCAACTTCACCTTTATGTATTTCACACAACAGGTGATGTAGAGAGAAAGAATGTAGTGGTATTTATCAGCTGGTGGCAGTGGTAGGCAGAGAGGATCTAGTGTCAAGGCACTCTCGCGACTTTCAAAGTTGCGTGATGTGTGGCGTAACTTAACGTCGCTTGATAGATAGTAACTAACTATCCTGCGTTTATCCTAAATCCTAATACTGCGTTTAGTTTGGCCAAATCAGGCCCTTTTATTACAAATATGTTTTTTCTCTGAGTGGGATTAATACACTACCCTCATTTTCAATTAAATCATTAGATCAAGCTGCACAGTACGCATACAGTGTCTGCAGAATACGAATATTTTTTTGATGTATCTTTAACATTTTGTAAATAATTTAGCAGATTTTTAATTTTCTGAAGTAAAATTTTGAAATCAGCATAAAATTATTTAAGACTAGAATAAAATTTATTGCATCTAAATCTTACCCTCAATTTACCCCACCCAGATACTATGGCAGCTTGGTTTGCTGGCAAACGAGTCTCTTTCGCCACTATTCCAATAGGTAGCACTCTCGCTGAGAATCTCAAAGGCGAATATAATTGAATTAAGCCTACGTCATTGACTTTGCTATTTCTAGAGTATTTTGGATGTACGTATGTTTCCTTCACATCGTACATTTCTCCTCCGTGAGTTTTCCATGAAGAACCAAGACGGACGCTCAGTTCATTGGCTTTGGAACTGAAAAATTGTATAGTTATTCGTTGATAAATATTAACTTAATATTCTTTTATTCCTCTTGTTCTTCATCGGGGGAGGAGATGACGAACTGCTTCCATACCATGCCATCTTCTGCTTGTCTTAAACTTTAAGTAATGGGAAGTTCTGGAATCTTTCAGTATTGTTAGTAAAGGCGCAGTGGCAATGCGCCTGTCTGTAAGCTATGGGTTCACACGTGGGACTAATTAGTATATATAAATTATTTTGATTTCCCTGCTCTGTTAAGATAAAGCGCGGTGATGAGTTCCCCTACTCAACGCGCAATGTACGGAAAGCGGAGAACGTAGTCTCATAACACTAAGTTCTCCTTACTTATCCCCGATATATTACATAAATCTGGAAAATACAAATAACTGAGCGTCGGACTAATCAGCCACTCTACAGAATTATAAAAAGAAAATTAATAAAACATTAATAATTAGCGTTTACAAAAGAATTCTATTTATGTCCAAGGTTGGGTTTTTATATATTTTTCGCAATTTTAATGTCGATCAAACTTATATAATTTCATACTAATTAACTTTAAATTATTTTTTATTAGTTACAGTTTAATAAGGTTGTCTGTCTTCGTCGTTTGAAATTACAAATAAATAGTCTAGACTTTATACAGTAGAATTCTAGATCATTATATTCTTGGAATCAAACATCAAAGAGGTAATCAAAGAGTAAAATTATAGAAAATTAATATAATTATTTATGAAACAAATCTGTATCTTATTATGAAAATGTTAATTTGGGAATACGATATATATGATAGTGTATGTTATTATTTATGAAACGTATAGCATATTGCTTTCTGTACTTCTTCTACATATAAATTTTGACTATGCTAAATATAAAAGGGGTCGAAAGTTTTCTTTACATATTCTTATATATATAATTTTGCTAGGTTTTTTTTCCTATTTTTTTAGAGTTAATACTAACTAAATCATAGATCCAGTCTAAGTCATAAAAGAAAAATGTATTTAAAAAAAAACAATTTTAGAAAACTGAAAGTTCTAATTTAGAACACATGGTTTAGCTGTCAGAGTGTTTGGATCGTTTCCAAGAGGCGCGGGTTGGAATACCGCTGCGTTCAAATATTTATGAGGTTTCTGAAAAAGGATGTTAATTTACTAAGTGAATGTGTGAATAAAACTTTTAAAAAAATTGAAAATATATTCTTAGATAAAATTCTGAAGATATTTTTGTATTCCTTAATTATGCTTTTTACATAGAAAAAATCTCACGAAAACATTAACAAAATAACATCTTTCTATTTTTATTTGAAGAAAGCACTTCGTCAATTTAACGTACAATGTAAGGAAAGGGGATAGAGCTACGCTGTATATTCAAAGGACGCCTATTGGCTGGAGCTAGTTCCATTCGAAACATATCGTTTTTCAAGTATGCGATAATAAATTTCTTTAGAGGCCTCATAAAGACTATACCACCTACGTCGGACTGGGAAATGTATGCCGTGCTCCTGCCCTGAACGCGGAAAAAAACAATTCGTCCCTCGACGATATATTGAAATTGTGGATTGCAATTCACTGAAGGACCGAGTGAAAAATTTATCTATAGAATTGAGTTTATCGTAACAAAGTGGGACAGTTTTTGAATGTTCACGCAATAGTTGTTACTTCAATTATGATTGGTTGATTGATTGGCAACTTCTCGCTTTATCCCGTATAGCAGGATGCAAAGAGGAAAATGGAAAGCGGGCAATGAATTGTCTTAGCACTAATTTATCGACATTTATCCTGCTATTTTCGGAGGATACGTGAAACTAAAGAAACTAAAAGGTAATCGCTAAATATTTTCTGCTTAATCTGGTGGAACAGCCAAGCTGGTTGGTTGATCGGTAAATAGAAATATAGAAGCTCATATAATCATTGTAAAAAAAATATAAAATTGTAGTCGATAAATTATATAATAATTATAGCTTCACGCTTTTCCCAGCATAGCATGGTAGTCAGAGAGAACCTAGTGTCGGGACAATTTGTTCTCCACTTTCCGCCCGAATTCGAGACAGACTGACTTGACAGCTTGCGCCAGAGCTGAAATGAATGAAAATTAAATATAATCATTCATCTGAGTGGGGATGGAACCCGCAATGCCACGTAAGCCTCAATTAATAAAATATTATAAGATATACGAGTGCCGTAAGACGGTTAGGAAATGCCTGACTGCACTAGATAAGTTAGAGTTTAAATGTCACTCAGGGGAGTGCTTTTACAATACTTTCGGTTTTCCGGTCTGGTAAGGTTAGGTTAATTATAAGTGCGTAAGACAAGTATAGATAAAAGAAAAACATCTATATAAGCTGAAAGCTGAGAGATCGTAATCATTTTTCTCAATTTCTTCGCAGTATGCGATAGGCGTGTGAAAGTACACGTTAAAATATATACTCGTATTAATAGATATATCTTTTCTTTTTTTCCAATTTCAAGGTTTTTCCCGCATAGCAGGGTAGTCAGAGAGAACCTAGTGTCAAGACACTCCGTTCTCCACTATCAGCTTGAATTCAAGACATTGCGTGTAAGGTGGTGGAACTCAACGATGCTTTTTATTCAATTATATTGCATGTATTACATATTAAATAGATATTTTGATGAAAGAAGATTACTTTAAAACAATGATATTAAGGATAAATTCATAAAAACCCACCGTAACAAGCAGTGAGCCGCAGACAGTAGCCAAATAGACGTTATAACCGATCCCCCGCACATTGGATAGGTTTTCTCACGCAAAGACACCTGCCACGGTACTGCTGCTATGGACGTGTTCACTCCGGATACAATACGACGCGTGGAACCTGAAGGAAATTAATCCGCGTTTCTATAAAAGGTAAAGTTTCCTCTATAACTATTTTGTTTAAGACATACTAATAAAGTTTACATATATTTATAAATTAAGGCTGGTACATATAATATGTGTAATACTAAATATAATAATATTTTTTGGGGCCATAGTGGCGAAGTGGAACAGCGTCTAAACGCGATGATTGTGTGTCCGATCGACCTATTTAGAAAACGTTTAAAAATTTTTTTTAATGCAGCAGGATTTGAACCCGTGCCTCATGAAAACCGTTCAAGAGGCGCGGTGAACGGTTTTCTAGAGGCATGGGTTCAAATCCTGCTGTGTTCAAATTTCTATACGTTTTCTAAATACATATGTCTTTTTCAATTTCCTTAGTGTGGGAATAACACTTTAAAAAAAATGTTAAAAAATATGTGTGTCCGATCCCCAATCGGGAAAATCATTGTATTTAAATTATTTTCACTTCCTTGCTCTGGTCATTCAATGTCGCAGGTGTGGTCGAAAAGTGGAAAGTGGAGTGTCTTCACACTAGGTTCTCTCTGTTTACCCTGGTTTGCGGTACAAGGTGTGAAGCTATAAATGGAATACTTAAATACATCATAATGTAAGAACATTACCTCTTCGTGCATTCACACTTGTAGAATGCGCTGAAAAATAATAAGCTTATTATCATATTGTTTTAAACAGCTACTATTCGTTATTGTATAATTTAAATGAGTAGATTTGAGAGTTCGGATTCGATTTAAAATGTAACTTAGAAATACTTGACACTTATGCACTAAATTCGTAACTTTATAGATTTTTATTTTCCTAATCTATGAGAAATGTAGAGATATCAATAATAATTTTTTTTAATTTTTGTGTAGCAGGTATTTTTATTACTTAAATGGAAATTTTACTCCGTGCTTATAAAAAAGCGTGTCTAGGAGCAAAGTAACGTAGCTTTGCCTTACCATACCGAAGTATAAAACGACGTGTGTTTAAGAGCGTCTACAGTCAGCTGAATCATTTGTCTCTCAAATTCAAAACAATTCTGAAGTTGTGGGTGACTCGGCCATACATACTAGAATAAAATAATAGTACAAAAACTCCCAATTCCTCCAACCCCTCACCAAATAAAACTATAGTTATATCTAAAAAAACTAGCTAAAGGCTTTGGGTCCGTCCTAAGTCAATATTTACCAGTTTACCTGAGCCAGTTACTAGTTTAATATAAAGAAAATTATGAAAATGTCTGTAAAGAGTATATGTTATTAAGAGTATTGAAAATTTGCATTTCGTAGTATGACTAAATTTATTATATGCTCTTTTCTATACTCATCTTCCCTCATAGATAAACAATATATATATAGCTCTATATAAGTTGTGTCGTATTATATAATGTGATATTTAATATATATATATATATTAAATATGACATTATATAATACGACACAACTTTATAGCGATGCTTTATTTTATATTTAGATATAAATAAATTTATTTATAATAGTTGTAAGTTGACAGAAGATACATTGTATCAACCTTATAAAACACAAATTGCTACTTTAGTAGCATTACAATATACGTAAATAATGTTGAAAATAACAAATACATAAATAATAATCATAAATGACATTGTCATTTCCAGTTTAAACTAGACCATAAGACAACGCCTAGGCCGTATAAACTTAACACAGTATATCAAAATATATCTCTGTTCTCTGTTTTAACCAATATCAGAAGTGGGATACGACACCTAAATGTGTCTGGTGTCGCACTTACGCCCAAACGGACGGAGCGTCGTAGACAGGAAAGTAGACGCAAGAATTATGAAGCCATGATTCCAGTCGAGGGCAAGGTAGGGGTTGCCACAGTAGCCGTAGTCGTGTTCGAGACGGCAGCAACAACCGCGAGGTGAGAGGCGAATAGTATGAGGGCCGTCACAGTAACGGCTATGGGGATACTTGGTCTAAAGAAGGTACGGATTTTATAAATATTGATAATAATTGGACGTACGAGTATTAGTTCGCAGTTACATTTTGGCAAAAATTGATGGCAGAGCGATTAGAATTTGTGCAGAAGCTGCACAATACGATAATACTAATAAGTTATTAATATTTTTAAAGAATATAAAAAGAGTAAGCTTTTAGATAAAACATTTCTAAATAATTACGTGAATATTAAAAAAAGAACATCATTAGAAAGGCGTTCAAACCTTCATTGTTATAATTGTAGTCAAGCTGGTCATTACAGTTCAAAGTGTAAGAACGACGAACTAGAATAGCAGTGTTAAAACGGTTTTGATTATTAATAGTGTAAGTGATGATAAAGTTTTATAAGCAAGTTCTTATCAATGGAATTCCTGTAAATTAATTTATAGATTTAGGCGGTAGGGCAACTTTATTAAGACAGCAGGAAGCTCGTTGCATATTAAGGACTTGGAATATAGGTAAAGCCGAGTCCCTGATAGGTTTTGGTAACTCAACGAATACGTAATACGTAATCGCGACATACAAATTGTTATTGACAGTGTTTCAGTAGTAACGGAAGTACTAATAGTCCCCGATAAATAATATAAGTATCCACTTTTTTTTATAATAATAATTAAGAAAAAAGAGGAGATAACAGACTTTGCGTGGACTTTAGAGCTCTTAATAGAAAAACATTCAAATAACATTATACATTAACTCGTATAGTAGACCAGATAGATAATTTATAAATATTTCACTACTTGGTATCTCGCCTCTGGCTATTATCAGGTAAAGTAAACAAAACTTCTTTGTTACTCCCGAGGGACAAAATGCTACTGGAGTCTTTTGCGATTTATCCAAGCCCTTTGATTGCGTAGACCATGAAACTCTATTACTAAAATGATATAATTACGGTATACAGTATGCCGCCCCTAGATCTTATTGCCTCGTATGTGAATCCAGAAGGTTAATATAAATAATGTAAAATCGTCTGGTTCTTCCCTGAGGACAGGCGTTCCACAAGGATCTATTCTTGTTTCCCTTTTATTTTTGCTTTATATTAACGATTTACCATGTTATGTGAAGAATTTATGTGATTTTACTGTTCGCAGATGATACGTCTTTAATATTTAAAGTTGACAGAAAAAAAATAAACTACGACGAAGTGATAGAGTGTGTTGTCGCGAGAGTGTGATTCTTATATGTTTTAACGAGTTTGATGCTCATTTGGGGGAATGATTATATTTAATTTATTTTCATTTCTCCGTTCTGGTAGCAGAACAAAGGGTGGCGAGTTTTATCACTCAACTCACGTAATGTTTCGATTCCGGGCATAAGGCGAAGAACTATAAAGGAAAACTATTTAACAAATGTTAGAAATATTATTGAAATGTAAAGTGCATTTACCTAATAACTTTTGAAGTAAGTTTCCAAAAAGCGACTTATATATTTTCTGGATTCGTGTTTCGTTGAGAAAGTTTAAAATATTATACTTATGTATCTCCGCTTCGCCCGCTAACTTTGAATAGTCCACTTCTATAGTACGAGTTAATAACGTACTTTGCAAATCGCCACACACGGTTAAAATTATTACACATACTTTCGTCAGTATGTGACACATGTTATGTGTATAACTGGAAAGCCCTAACTTTTACAATCAAGTTATTAAAGTATATTCGCTTATCCGAATGAATATCCATTAAAACATTTTTATTTCATGTATTGTAATCTATTTTTGTATATAAAAAATCATACTTCATCTTATTCGCGTTCTGATAATTTACTCAAAGTCAATTGTTAGTTTTTTATTATTTATACCTGTAGATTGAAAGCGTCGTAAATGTAAGGCATGTAATTGAAAAAGACATATTTAGAAAACGTAAAAAAAATTTATACGTTTTCTAAATATGTCTTTTTCAATTTCCTTAGTGTGCGAATAACACTTTAAAAAATGTTTAAAAAACTTGATCTTTACCATTTTTTTTTTAATAGTCTAATAAAGTTTACGTTGCATTTAACTATATTTTAAGTATGAAGTCACTCCGTTCTCCGCTTTCCGCCTGATTTGGAAACATTGCGTGTTAAGTGGTTTAATTTAACGCCGCACTTCTTTTAAAGCTTTCTTTATAAAGCAAATTATTCCTTCAAGCTCAAAACCATAGCGTCAGGCAGATACTGTTCTACTGCGCATATTAGAACATAGAAGGATTTTAACCCGCACTTTGTAGATTCTGTACAAAATTCAAGCTCTATACCTCTATTAAGATGGAAGGTGAAATACTGATTACAGTATTTCTACGTTCTTCTTCTTATTGGCCATAAGTACATAGTGTAGAATCTTTATGCTTAAAATAACTTGAAATGTATATAAGAAAAGTTTTGTACCTATTTTTATGAAAATTAAGCGGGAGAAGTATGAAATTTGGCATAGTTCGAAGTTTATATCAAATCGAATATATTTTATAATAATCAATTACAAATAAATCAAATCGATAAAATAAATATTACACTCATGCACACTACACTTTGCGTTTGATATTCACTTTTCTATAAAGTGACATGGGGCTACGAGTATTTTACGCATCACGCAACGATTACTTTTCGCGTCAACGGGGCCTTCAATATGTTGCAATGCTTTTCCTTTAACCAACAAACATTTATCAAAATGTTAGAAGATTTTAGCTAATATGAGGTAACGGTACAACAAACGCGAGGTCAGAAGTGACACTTGAGAGGCAGCAGACAGCCTTTGTATGGGCTGAGAGCTACTGACGTCGCTTAGTATGAACGGTGCAACAAACAGATCGCTAGAGAATGGAAATATAGTATATTTGTTATCTTAATTAAAGATATCCTTAAATAAAGATATCCTTAAATAAAGATATACCTTTATCGTTATATAGATGGTTATCGTTATCTTTATATATGAATTTTGCATATTTAATGATGCAACTTAATGCCGCAGTATGTCTAATCTAATTAATAAAACGAAAATATTTTTAATTATAAAAACTACCCGAAGAAGGATCGGGTTGACTTAAAAATTGCGAACTTTTAATAGAAAAGAATGAAAAAAAAAATCGCGATTCATAGTTGAAGTTATCGCGAAAAACATACTAGTTAAAATGCTAATTTTACGTATGTATAATAAAATTTCAGAAATCATATCAGACTTGCCACTTCAACAATTTAAAATTAAGATTAAAAGTATAGTATTGTGGAAAGTATATAATTCTTTCCAGGAATACTATTCTGATGTTAATGTGTGAAATTAAATGATGTAGACGCTCATTCGGAAGCTACTTATTGTAAAACTATATTTAAAAAGCGTAACTATTGAGTTCTTCGCCGGCACTTCTCGCAGAACTGCCGCTAGGACTGACAATATGACATTTTATGTTAATTGACGATTTAAAAATGCTTGTAATAGCCTATTTGAATAAACAATATTTTGATTTTCATTTTGACTAGTTAGTAAGTGGAACACATTAAAATTAATTAAATTAAATTATTATGTTACATTGTTTTCAATAAGAAGTGATGGAGACAAATCAATATCTTCAGCGTCACTGTTCTCAAATATTGACGGACTTTTTAAACTATATTCGCAGAATTTCAGCCTACCTTATCTCTGCCTACCCAGCCTGGAAGAAAGCGAAAAGTTGAAAAAAAAGTGTCACAATCTGTAACAATAATTTAACAAGTTTTTGTGTAAATTGTTTGACATTCAAAAGAAAACGTGACAGAGAGACGTGAGGTGACGTGAAGCATGTAACTTCTTATTTTGAATAAAATTATTGGACTTTCACTCTTCTAACAAGACAAGGAAAAATTGTATCTTAAATGTAAAATTACCTTAAAACAAGATTTGAAGTCAAAGCTAGCGTTAGCATATAAATTGGGAATTATATTTTTTATAGCTTCACGCTTCTTCCCGCATAGCAGGGTAGTCAGAGAATAATGTCAAGATACTCCGATCTCCATTTGTCAACCGAAATCGAGACATTGCGTGTTGAGTGGTGGAACTCAACGCCGCGCTTTGTCTTGGGTACCAGAGCAGAGAAATAAAAATATTTTAAATCATTCTATCGAGTGGGAATCGATCCCACAATCACTGAACTTTACTTAATAACGCCTGTAAAGAATATAGCTGCAATTTGGTTTTCTAACCCATTAACTCATATTATAATTTACAAACGATTTCTTGTGGAATGGAACCTTAATACAAAATATTTACTAATAGCGTATCAAGTTTCAAAATCCCGAAATAAAACAACAGAGCTTAGAATAATTCATTTCAAATGACAATCTAAATCAATAAAGTTATATTAAAACGACAATAAACGTGCAAAGTCACATTAGCATTAACGAGAAAACTTATTTAAGCACAATATAATAGAATGAACAAACTTATTTGTAACAACAGATTCGAAGTAAATAATTCTAAGTTAGAAGTATGCGGAGACACTCGAACCATTCACAGGTCAGAACTTGGTCCAATAAAATAAATTTAATTAGAAATCAGCGAGGACGCCTTACACAGTCATACCTGAAGTCCTGGAAATGGTTGATTAGATTCAGGGGCTTCCCCTAAGTTTTAAAACGCCGGGTAAAGCACCGGGCGCTGACGAATTCGCATTTTCTCTAATGGAAGTGTACACTTTCTCCGTCTGTGAATACAAGTTGAAAGGGTTCAAAGAAATAAAATGAATATCACTTTTCGCAACAGCTCGCGCCGGGAAACCCCAACTTAAAGTAGGCCATAACTTTATACGCAAATTTAAATAAAAAATTCAACTTAACACGTTTCGCTGTACCATTCTATGTAGCATCGCTGAAGATGTACTAAATGTATTTGTTAGAGTCGTGGATTCATTTTCTCAACGTTTATAAGCAATAGATATGAGAATGAGTTATTATTAATATACGAGTATGTTTGGTTCAGTGATACTTATTATCATTCAATAATAATTAATAAATATTTTTTTTTTGAATAAAATTTGAATGAACAGTCGTGATGCTCAATTGATTAGTTTGATATATGATCATATTTTAAATATAGCATACCTTTTTTAATAAAGAAAAAAGTCATTTGAACTTCTCTTGTCTGGCAGTTAATCATGCTAGCCTTACATATTAATCTTTTAATAATTAATGGAACTAGGAAACGGTTAACTAGGTAAAAAAATAATATTCTGTAAATATTTTTAAAATTTTTTAAAGTGTTAATCACACACATATTTTTAGAAAGCGTAATTTGAACGCAGCGGATTTGAATCCGCGCCTCTTGGAAACCGTCCAAGCGCTCTGACTTAGCAGCCATGCCAGCCTGCGTCGATATTCTTATACGCTTATTACAAATTATTTTTGTTGTTAGTTCTAAAAATATATTATTAATATATTATCATATTATCTTCACGCCTTTGTCGTGATAAGGCCACTAAAATAATATTTTAATTTGTAGAAATTAAAGTTTGTCGTAATTGAATAAAAACAAAAACTATAAATTTCAAATGTTTATTAGAAGTCTAGTCCATGTATGTCCATATATGTTTATTGTATGCGTATGTTTCCAAATCATTCAAATTTCGCACAAGATCCTTGACTAACTATGTAAAGAGGAGATACTGACACTTTTTCCCTACATTCATTGTTACAGTTCAGCCAGCATATATTCCAGTACGTTCTTCCATCGCTACCACATAGTGGTATATAGTCTCCAGAGCAATTACTGCATTCACAGTAAAATTCTTGACATGCTCCACCATAGAAAATACTTATGGAAGTCCCGGTACTTAGAGCGTTATTGCTTGCACAACGGAGCTCACACTCATTTCTATAGGTCTTATGATCTGTTCCACACACTGGTGAAGTTACTTCTGTACATAAACATTTAGGACATGGCCCATTTTTAATAACCTTTAAATATAGATTATTATAACGTCTCGCTATACAATCCATTTGACAAACGTTTCCAAATGTTCTGGGCTCCGACTTTCCGTCGCTACCACACACTGGCTCAATAGCAGATGAACAAGGACAGTTAGCACATATATTCTTATTAGCGACTGTAACGTCTGGGTATGTAGAATAGAGATTTTTTCTATTTTCACACGCCAAGTAGCATAAGTTGTCATATACCCTGCCATCACTTCCACACACTGGTTCTTGTTTGGTGGGACATCGGCATTCGTCTAAACATGCTCCCACATTCTTAAGCGAAATATCTTGAGGGTATCCCCCGTTTCTGGCGTTAGCACTAGCACAATCGAGGACACATCGATTTCTGTATAAAACATTGTCAGTCCCGCAGACCGGAGCTGCAATTGTCGTGCATAATGTACAAGGAGGACCGATACAAGTAGTTCTATACGCAAGGTAGATTATAGGTTGGTTTTCGCGAATTCTTCTGATATTTTCACATAATAATTCACATTCGTTTGGATACGTGACACCGTCTAGGGTGCATACTGGCATGTCTATGTCTTGGCAGACACACTCACTACATTCGCCACTGTCCACTTTACTCGCTAAGGTAAGTCCTCTCGCCTCACGTTCTTTGTTAGTACATTCTAGTACACAATTGTTAGTGTAAGTAACTCCGTCGGATCCGCATACCGGGTTGAAGGTATACTCGCAAAGACAAATTGACGTTGGTACGTAAACAGTTTTCTTCACAATTACGATACTGCTTATTATTTTATCCGATGTTGACAGAATTGCCAGCGCTGCTAGGGTGTGACGAGAGTGTGCCTCGGAAATCTTTCATGTGACTTTAAATATGTATGATGAGATAGTAGATAACTAATGTTATTAATGCAGTTAGGTGGCAGCAAGGCACACAATGGTTGTCGGGCTCTCAACTTCACTCGAGAGAATGTTTTTTTTTTTATAAATCGGCTTATGTTGCAGGTATTTTCCGGCCTACTTAAACATGGCGTTGGTCTAGCAACCTCGATGACTCCAATTTCACGTTAAAAACAAAATTATTACTAAAATTTATACTGGCCTTTATGATAAGCTCAACTTATGTTATAACTCAATACGTTTTTTAGATATGTTCTTAGATTTGTTTATATTTAAATAATGTTAGTTTACTTAAATACTAGCAAAACAGAAGTAAAAATTAAAGTAAAACTCACATAATAATTGTTTTCTTCATATCAAGTCTCCTTAATTCCGCTTGAGTGGCACTGAAATAATATTGGACTGAAATTATTCACTTCATTATATACTTTAGCTTAGCTACCAAATTATTTAAATAATTACAAAAATATAAATAAAAATTATCAAGTAAATTTAAAAACGGGTTGTCATATGTATTTTATCTATATATATACTTCCAGTTATATTAAAGCAATTCAGCAGCCGATGTAGAGCTATTTCAATATATTTTTTATGAATTACAAGAATGCCTTTGTCGTAAGCCTTTTGTGGTGCATTTTGGAAATTTTGGGGAAAATATCTTGGTTTCTATGATCGAACTAATCTGCTTTTTATACGTTTACCTAAAAATCTGGTTGAAAATGAAGAGCTGTGTAGCGGACTCTATCAGTAGCTCCTCTATATATTGCGGGAGAATCTAAAACATATTAAAAAAAATAAGAAATTGTATTCAGTTTATCACATGTCACTTACATATTTATCTTGACGTGACTTATGAGTGCGTAAATATTTGCGACATATTTTATTATAATGTTCTTTTATTTATAGATAATTTCTTTTTTCATTGTTTAATAGTATGAATATTTGATAAAAATAATGCTGGCGCAGTGTGACACATCTGATTGTATACGCGAAGGTTGTAGGTTCGATTTCCATTCGGGCAATGGTTATATTTGATGTGTATTATGATATTTTTTTTCATTCGTCCGCTCTTGTGACAAGGCAAGTAAAATAATTTTTGTTACTGAACACGCAATGTCTCAAAATCGGGCGGAAAGTGTAGAACGGAGTGTTTTACACTGATCTGCCTATCCTGCTATGCGGGAAAAAGTGTGAACTGAACTATATATATTTTTGAAAAAAAAAAGAATACTACAAGAAGTAATTTCGCAACCCACGAAAGACTCCTAAATTGAGCTTGGGATATATTAAATAATGATTTCAGATTGTTTTGTGTTTTATTTAAAGCTTCTGATTGCCTAGAACCCGAATGTGACCCGTGAAGTGAAGTCCATGGCAACATCTTCATCTTATTGCTTCATATCTAGATACTTGAACAACTCGCAGGTTACTCTACATATTGTATAATTGTTTGACTCTTATTAACGTACGAGTGTGCTGCAGGAACAAATATTGCCTGAAAATTATAGCCCGTTTCGTTTCGTGATTTTAAATTTTATGTTAAGATTTTTTTCACGATACTGTAGTTTTCATTATTAAAGATTTTTATGATGTATTTTCGATTTACTGTTGATAGTAACTCATATATATATATATATATATATATATATATATATATATTACACATTATATAATGTAATATATAACTAGACTACTAAACTAGACTAGACTTGGTCCAACTCATAATATGTAAATATGCATGAATTAAACACTACTATTCTCCTAATGGTGAACACCCAGGTTCTTTTTTTCACAATTGTGTGTCGCACTGCAACGACTGTAATTTAGAGATATATACTACAAAATGTTGGTAATATGTTTGTTATATATATAATACATAATGTGTATGTTTGCTTAGACGGGAAACAGGTGATGGTAAAAAAGAATAAAGAGGATCTAAATATTTACTGTTAAAATATTTATTTTAATTCCATTTATATTTGACGATTCACATAATAAATTATTTTCTCTTACATGTTATTGTTATGATATTAAAATTAAATATAATTTAAGGAAATATAAAGAAGCATGGTTATAAAGTTTTAACAATTTTTCTTTTGTACACGATATAAAAACAAAGTGCACCATCAATTTATTATATAAATCCACACAATTTTTTTTAGTACCGACTATTTTTAATCATTGTAACAAAAGGTGCATACTGGTTTCAAATGCATTGATTGTTGCAGTGCAACGAGCATAAATTCCAGTAAGTGTTACCATCATCACCACATACCGGTTTATAAAGATGGGGACAGGAGTCACAATTGTATTCAGAATTATGACATTTGCCATTATAAGCAAATGAAAGTAAGTTTTCATTTAAATTGCTACGGATTTTATTTTCACAATTAAATTCACATATATTGTTATATGTATTTCCGTCATTGGCACAAACAGGCTCACTTACATCAGAACACTTACAATAATTACATTCACCATTGTACATGGAAAACAGTGGTGGTCTCCCTAAATATTGTAATCGTCTACTTTCACAGTCTAATTGGCAAATGTTGCCATAAGTATTACCATCGTTGGCACAGACTGGTTTGTAATTAGTGGAACAATTGCAGCTTTGACATTTCCCTGAATGCTTGATTTGGATGGAGGTAGCATTTAATTTTTTATTTTCATCAGCGCAGCCTAAATAACACGCGTTTCGGTACGTCTTATTGTTTGTTCCACAAACAGGAATTGTCGTGTTGTAGCAGTCACATGGTTTGTCACAAAGTCCTTTCGAAACAACTTCTAAAGGAGACAAACCATCACGTTCAAGACGTCTACTTTCACAAGCTAAGTGACACTCATTGGGATAACTTTCTCCATCACTGCCGCATACTGGATCAACAACTCTAGGACAGGCACAAGAATCTTCACATTCTCCTTTAAATATAATAAAAATAGACTGCTGGCCATTTTGTGATCGTTCTAAGTTTATACAATTTAGATGACAATCATTGAAATAGGTATTGCCGTCGGAACCACAAACTGGTTGGTAAATAGATGAGCAAACGCAGTCTTCAGAGCATTCACCGGGGTTAATTATAGTGACTTGACTTTGACCCTTTAATTCTCTATCTTCGTTTTTACAATTCAAAGTGCATTCGTTAGGATAAGTTTGCCCATCACTACCACAAACCGGTTTATACACAGCTAAACAAAAGCAGAGATCAGGGCATTGTCCATATTTTACAATATTGATAGTAGCTTCACAATTTTGTTTGCGTACTTTATTAATACACTCAACCTTACATTTATTATCGTACGTGTGGCCGTCGTCCCCACATACTGGATGATAATCGTCAGTGCAATTACATTCATCCACACATTCGCCAAAATTTTCAATCAATATAGGAAGCAATCCATTCTTAATATTTTCTTTATTGGCGCATTGCAAAGAGCATTTGTTAGGATAGGTTACACCGTCAGTACCACAGACTGGCTGATAATTATATGGACAGAAACAACCCTCTGGGCATTTTCCTCGACTTGCGATCGTAATTGGAGATTTTCCTTGACTTACATTTTTCTTATTTTCGCAATCTAAAAGACATTCGTTGTCATACGTTTTGCCATCACTACCACATACGGGGTTATATATTTTAGTGCAAATGCAAGGAGTCGGACATTCGCCCTTACTTTTTACAAAAATAGATGTCTGTCCATTGTTTTCACGTTTTTTACTTTCACATATCACGTTTTTACTTTCACATATTAATTGACACTCGTTGGGGTAAGTTTTTCCATCACTTCCACAGACAGGTTTATAAACTGCTGCTGGACAGATACAACTCTCTGGGTATTTTCCATGACTTGCGATCTTAATTGGATTTTCCTTGACTTAGATTTTTCTTATTTTCGCAATCTAAAGACATTCGTTGTCATAGGTCTTGCCACTACCATACAAGTTATATATTTTAGTGCAATGCAAGAAGTTTGGACATTCGCCCTACTTACAAAATAGATGTCTGTCCATTGTTTTCTTTCACGTTTTTTACTTCTCACATATTAATTGACACTCGTTAAAGTAATTTCCATCACTTCCACAGACAGGTTTATAAACTGCTGGACAGATACAACTCTCTGGGCATTTTCCATGACTTGCGATCTAATTGAGATTTTCCTTTTTGACTTAGATTTTTCTTATTTTCAAAATCTAAGAGACATTTGTTGCCATAGGTTTTGCCACTACCACACACGGGGTTATATATTTTAGTGCAATGCAAGAGTTTGACATTCGCCCTTACTTTTACAAAAATAGATGTCTGTCCATTGTTTTCATTGTTTTTACTTCTACATATTAATTGACACCTGTTGGGGTAAGTTTTTCTCCACTACTTCCACAGACAGTTTATAAACTGCTGGACAGATACAACTCTCTGGGCATTTTCCATGATCATTGGCATCTTAATTGAGATTTTCCTTTGACTTAGATTTTTCTTTATTTTCTTTTGTGCAATTCAAAAATATACTGCTTGGTTTAGGTCTTGCCATCACTACCACATACGGCTTATATATTTCCAGCGCAATACGCGTTGGACATTCGCCCTTACTTTTACAAAAATAGATGTCTGTCCATTGTTTTCACGTTTACTTTCATTGATATTAATTCGACACTCGTTAGTAAGTTTTTCCATCACTTCCACAGACAGGTTGATAAACTGCTGGACAGATACAACTCTCTGGGCATTTTCCATGACTTGCGATCTTAATTGGAGATTTTCCTTGACTTAGATTTTTCTTATTTTCGCAATCTAAAAGACATTCGTTGTCATAGGTTTTGCCATCACTACCACATACGGGCTTATATATTTTAGTGCAAATGCAAGAAGTTTTTTTTTTTTTTTTTTTTTTTTTTTTTTTTTTTTTTTTTTTTTTTTTTTTTTTTTTTTTTTTTTTTTTTTTTTTTTTTTTTTTTTTTTTTTTTCCTTGACTTAGATTTTTCTTATTTTCGCAATCTAAAAGACATTCGTTGTCATAGGTCTTGCCATCACTACCACATACGGGCTTATATATTTTAGTGCAAATGCAAGAAGTCGGACATTCGCCCTTACTTTTTACAAAAATAGATGTCTGTCCATTGTTTTCACGTTTTTTACTTTCACATATTAATTGACACTCGTTGGGGTAAGTTTTTCCATCACTTCCACAGACAGGTTAATAAACTGCTGGGCAAATACATAGGTCTGGACACTTTCCTATGCTAATTTCGGTAATAAGTGGTTGATTTTCCTTCTTTCTTTGCTTGTTTACACATTCCAAATTGCATCTACTAGAATAAGTTTTTCCATCGTCGCCACATATAGGATCGTAAATTGCAGGACAGATACAGCCAATTGGACATTCACCTTCATGCTTTACTGTAACATATTGACCATTTTCTTTTCTGTTTGAGCAATCTAAGCTACACTTGTTTGAATAGGTTTTCCCGTCGCTGCCGCACACAGGCTTGTATATTTGTGGGCAAATACATGATGATGGGCACTTACCCTGGCTCCATATAGTAATAGGGTGGCGGTTGTTTTTAATGTTTTCCTGGCTAGCATTTTTAAGAGCACATTCGTTAAAGTATGTTATAAAATTGGAGCCACATACAGGATTATAATTCGTAGGACAAACATTTGTATCTGGACATTTGCCTTTGCTTACCGTATTAATTATTTTTAAACCTTTAGTAATTCGTTGTTTATTTTCACAATCAAGTTGACATTGACTAGGATATGTTTCTCCATCGTCGCCACATACAGGTGCTTTAAATAATGGACAGGTACATATTTCTTCACATTCACGTTCAGCTATCAACTCTATTGGCTCCTGTCCTATTTTCCCCCTTTTTATATTTTCACACTTGAGTTCACATTTATTTGGGTAGGTTTTGCCATCACTGCCGCAAACTGGTTTATATTCAGCTGTGCATACGCAATTGTCGATACATTTTCCTTTGTAAATGACACTGATAGGTAGTTGACCTTTATGAATGCACTTCTCATTTTCACATTTTAATAGACATTCGTTAGAATAAGTTTTCCCATCACTCCCACATACTGGTAGAATTACGAAAGGACAAATACATGGTGACGGACATTCCCCTTCGCGTTCGATAGTAATATGAGGTTCTCCATGTTTCTTCTGTATGTTTTTGCAATTGAGTTGACATTTATTTGTGTATGTTTTCCCGTCGCTTCCACATACAGGTTTGTAATCATCTGTGCAAGTGCAAGGTGCCCGGCATTTTCCTTCATAATCAATGAAAATTGGTTTTGTGTTCGCTTTTATCTTGTGATCTCGTGCACAATTGAATAAACATTCATTGTTATATGTAACGTTATCACTACCACAAACTGGCTTAAGGTCTGTTGGGCATAAGCATTTTGGGGCAAATGTTGTTATAGCACCAGGCATGAAGCATGCTACTAATAAAAGAATACCTGCAAAAAAATATACATATTTGAAAAAAAAAAAGTATCTTACGTTTGTAAGGTAATTTCATAAACCTAACCAAAACTGCGTTATATCACTTGACCATTTGATCATGTACTTTACCGTATATTGGATTAAATCTTATGATAAGCACGATATATCAATTTAATATATATATATATATATATATATATATATATACATAATTATAGAATAAGCTCGACCTATAATATTTTCATATATACAAGCTTGTTTTCATATAAAAGGCAACACTAGGTACATACCAATTTGAATATCCATTGTAAATAAATAGCCGTGATCGTTCAGAACTATCTATTACAATACGGTATGAACATGTATATTATATACTTAAATATTGTTTACAGAAGCGCAAATTGAATAAAACTTTACACAAAGAATTCAATAGATTGTGACGATGAATTAGCTATTAATAAAAACGTACATGTCTCATAGAGTGGAGGACCTGACTTTGCCTTTATATTTAATTTTCTCTTTATTTTTTTAAATTTGAATTGGCATGTTCAATTTATTTTAACCTTCTGAAATGCTTCTCCATTTCATTTCCTGATGAACGCACTGTTTTTCATTTTCCGCAACTGAGAACCGCGATATGGCATACAGAACTATAATTTATATAAAAACACTGCCCGTAGTTGTTATCGAACCCACAACCCGCCAATGAGACATGTCTAACCTAAACCATGGTGGTATCTTTACTTTTACTTATTTCATTATTAGTTTTTATAATTTTCCTTTCGTTGACAAAAAATTATGAGAGTGTTTGAGTTAATAATAATTAATTGTATTTAAGATTGACGCAATGTTCAAAAAATAAACAACATAGGTTTCCAGGATTTTTAAAAGCATTTCGGCGTAATACAGACTGAACTAAAATGTCTACGCGTAAATAACGAGGAACCATGATGAATATTTAATAACACCTGTACAGTTTTAGTGTGTAATGGAAATATTATACAGAAGAATATACAGAATTCTGTGTATTTTAAATACTTCATTAAAATCATAAACCTTTTTATTCTAACATGATCTATTGGAGTTTCAAAATATCTACAGATACTTGATAGGAAGACTTCATTAAGAATTGAGATATACTTTCATAATAATAATAAAAAAAAAACAAACTAATATTGAGGCCATCGTGGCGCAGTGGGAAAGTGGTAATCGCGATCAGTTGGAATTATTTAAATTATTTTGATATTTCGCAAGTAAGACTAAGAGCGCCGTTGAATTCTGGTATTTAATACGTAATGTTCCGAATTCGGGCGGAAACTGTAGAACTGAGTGTCAAGACACTAGCTTCTCTCGGAAATACGCCATACGGAAAAAGCGTAAAGCTAAAGTAAAAGAAGAAGAAATCAATATACAAAAACCGCTTGCGACGGACGTATCTACAGTGTTCATGCGTTAATAACATTTGTCAAAAACAATATATAAAATGTTTATTATGGAGCAGCTGTGCAATTGTCACGTTTTTTGTTCTTTTTAGTATTATAGCTATCGTGATATATTATGTGTTATCGACGTGTATCATACATCAGTTTGTACAGATGCTCCTTACCGTGGCGTTATTCAAAAATATCTTGTTATTTTACTTAAACTTAATTAATTATCGTCAACATGTGTGACTAAACATGGAGCATGTTTAATTGAACTTAGAGTTTATATATTTGAAATCTTTTATGTGGAATATTTATATATCAATTTGAGACGATTGTAGCGGATGGGTGTGAGTTCGATTCCACCGGGTATGATTGTATTTCATGTATTTTCATGTCTCCGCTCTAGTGACAATACAAAGCGCGGTGTTGAGCTCCACCGCTCAACACGCAATGGCTCGTAGACGGGTGGAAAGTGTCGTGACAGATAAAATCGTGAAGCTGAAAAAATGTTTGTCTGGTCAGTCTCGTGTCCCAGTCAGTCCCGTGATGGAACCTATTATAATTCCTGGGCGACCATTATTTTATGACTTGGTTCCCTGCTCTACTCTAGCCTACAATGCAAACGCATGCAACCTCCTGTAATAAGCATGCACCGAGACATGACTCTATAGCTTTCAGCAGAGAAAACGCTTTTTAGTTATATGCACGAGTATAGATGACCAAATACTATAAAGTGAAAACATTTGCCTAAGCCAACTCCTATTTCATTCGCATACACATACGGAATGATTTGATAGAACCTTTGGCCCGACCATCTTTATTCAATCATGGGCACCTTTAGATTTGGTCGGATTGTACGTGGGCTGAATAATAAGTGAACTGACGCTATTATTATTGACTACGTGTTATCTGAAGGTTTGCTTTAGCGCCATGATAGGGTGTATATTACCATATTTGCTATACGCTATATATTATAAGGCTTTACACATTATGCTGGTCCATCATTGTGGTGTAGTTGGAACAATACTGACCAAAGGCAATGGTTGCAAAGTAAACAGTAATATATAACTCAATGGTTAAATATCAAGTAATATCAAGTAATATTAAGGAAGAAAGGATGTAGACCAGGTGTCTGCAGTGTATATTAAAATTTAAAAAAAAGATCAATAATTGTAAGATTTTTTCCCGCATACAATGATTCCCTATTATTCTATTTTTTCGATTCGATTTTCATCCCTGATAATAATTTAAATGTAATAATTTCATGTAGTGGAAATAAATTCTCTCTGTCTACTTCATTTTTTTAATATCACCCATCATTAACCAATACAATCAGTCCATTTTCCTTTCATCTGTCCGTTCATTTATTTCATAACTGTATCGTATTGTGTCATGTTAATCATTCATTTTTAAACATTCATTGTCAATTCGTCCATCTCATATAAAATAATTAAAAGTTTTCGTTACAATTACAACCGCTGCACATTTATGCCATTTTGAATTTATTATCATAAGGTGGCTGAGCATTTATTATTAAGCTTATATTGTATTTCTAGATTTATTGTCTGGAAATTATTATCTTCTTGCTATAATACACAGCTTTTTAGCAAATTTCTCTTAATTTCTTTCTTATAGTATTATAGTTGCTTATCATTTTATTGTTTCTCGGTGCTTAGTGCTAATAAGTTGAGTGAGTTGCAAATGATTCAATTTTGAGTATAGAATAAATCCATTTAAGAATTGATATGGCAAAAACGCTACGTTACAGAACGACTTAGAAGCGTTAGCGGATGTCCCTGACGAATAATTTACGGAGCGGGAAGAATTCTTTATTGTATAGAAGAATTCTTTATTATATATTTAAGCGATAAAATTTATTGTACTTATATTTCGACAATTTCTGTGTTTATATATTTTTTAAATTTTGTGTGCATTAAAGTGTATTTGTATGTGTAACTCTAAATCATCAAGCCCATTAGGCTCTTTATGTATGTTTAATGCTTTAAACACTTTTCACGTGTCACTCATTCTAAATAGGTGATATAATCTTAGCTGCATATATAAGCGCAGAACTTCCTAACTTAATATATGCATGCATCTAGAATATTTTATACGATCTGCTATGCCTAAGTTTAGGCCTGGATATAGAACTAATGTAGAATGTATGATTTTAAAATTATATGCACATAACTGAGGCCACCATGGCACTGTGACTAAAAACACGATTGCTTCCACGATTACACGATGGGTTCGATTCCCGTTCGGGGGAATGATTATATATATATATATATATATATATATATATATATATATATTATTTTCATTTCCCCGCTCTGGTACCTAAGACAAAGTTAAAATGTAATATTATGAAGCAAGCATCTTCACGCTTTTTCCCCCTTATCAGGGTAGTCAGAGAGAATCTAGTGTGAAGACACAAGAGACACAGTTCTCCACTTTTCGTCCGAATTCGAGACATTGCGTCTTCAGTTTCGGAACTCATCTCCGCGCTTTGTCCGCGAATTTTCCGCGAATAGTTAATTATAATAATATATGATTTTGCATTTAACTCATGCGTAATTTTTAGAAGCTTTGCTAGTTCTGTACAAGAACAGTGTATCTATAAGGGTGGAGTATGGAATTTGTCACAGTTTGTGTTTATTTGTAACAGGAAGGACATATTAAAATAATAAACTACATATATTTAACAGTACCATATATTTAACACACTTTTATTATGTGACATATACGTTGCTACGGCAACGCGTATTTTACGCGACAACTAGTATTCTATATTTTATAGGTTCAATATTAAATTGATATCTTATCATACTTACATAATAAGCGCAAAAGTTTCTGATGATGGATATATGGATATTTTATCCTCTTTTACTCATTAATAACAGAACGGATTTAGATGAAACTTTCAAGTATAGCCTGTACGTCAGAATTATTATATAGTTATTCAGTTTAAAATAATTCAGCCCATTTAGAATGAGTCTAAGCAATACACGTTTGTTGCACAAATTACAAACATCTATATATAAATCAAAAAGCGCATCCAGATAAAGTGCAGTCTGCAGTGTTACGGAGCGTAACTGAAATAAGTGTTACTTAAAGAAATTTCGCGCAGCATTAATGCGCTCTGTTCTAAATGTTACGACCATTTTTATAATACGATACGATTTTTATGTGATATTAAACTTTGTTGTTTATATGAAAATATTGTAAAATCTGTCTAATTGGTGCATCAAAATATTTTCGTCAAGCCATAAGAAATTAAATTTAAAGTGTGATAAAACGTTCCTTATAATATATTTTAACCAATGATTGAATTTTCTGACAATTGTACCTCTGAGTGTACTAGATTTTCCGGCGACGCATAATCAACAGATATGAGATTTATGTCATAATGTAATGTATTTTTAATGCATTATTTGAAAAATATATAATCATTCTTAATATATAAACGTATTATTTTTCCTATGTCTTACTAAGTTTTATTACTTGAAATCCATTTTTGACTGCGTCCTTATGCAATCTCATTAAAGGGGGTTTACGACTACTGTATTTTAATATATCACTGAATTTGGTTTCTTTTAATGTTATAATTTTGCGATAACATGCATTTTATCAGTGTTCCAAAAACAAAAGAGTTGGCAGTCAATTTATTAGAATATTATTAAATAATAAAACATAGATGGATGAAGACGTGTCTGCATCAAAATATTTGGACTGTACCAAAAAAGTATTGTCCATGACTCATGTGTAAAGTTAAATAGAAAAAAAAAACGACGGAAAATCTACAGTTTGGTCTCGTATTGCATAGTTATTTTTTGGTTTTTCACATTGTGTCTGTGGCAGAGAAAACGGCGAGTCAAAAGTTAGTCTTATTATTTTTATTTCTCCAGTCCTATATGCCACATGGCCCGTATATTTTCCAGCAACCAGTTCTTATTTTACTAAATACATTGCATTATCTATATTACTTAAAAACTAGGCTTACAAGGTTAATAGAACTTAGTGTCTCATGTGTTTCTTAACAGTTTAATATTTTAGTCAATTAAATTTAAAATTAATTTAAATATAAAAAAAGGGCCACACCGCTACCTCCGCTACCGCCGCCTCATCCGTCCGGTTATCGGGCAGATCAGTATTACTTTGATATACTCGTAATTTAAATAAGTTACTTAAATACAGCAAAATTTCTAAGGTAAATATTAAGTTAAGTTCGTGTTAATTAATCCTTGGTATTATATTATTTCTGCAAACAATTCACATTACATTTTTCATTGTACAAATACAGGAAATGTTCCTTATCGCGTCAAACAATAGAGAGTTGATTTTTAAGAATAACGCTTTTTATAGATATTTACGACTATTGTTGAGGTATTTTGATGTGGCTTCAGTGATTTCTGAACCAGAAGTCGAAGAAGGAACTACCTGTAAATTATTCTGGTGTAAAATAGTCCATATATACACACAACAATTATTATAAGTATGGACGCAAATGAAATGTCTTTTACATTTTGTTTCTTCGTTTTACTGTCTATGTTAGGAACAATATTGAACAGCAGCAGAAACCCGCATTCCATGGATTTTCCATGCGGAGGTCCAATGGGTTTTAGAGAAAGGAGCTCCGTGCTATTCCATGGGTGTGCGACCCAGATGCTCAAAGAGCCCCTTTAAAATGCCAAAACGATATATTGTTTTTTTTTAAGTATTTTCAATGGTCTTGGGATCATAACGGGTCTGCTTGCTTTACCTTTGCTTAAGAACAAGTATCTTATACAAAGATAAGTGAGGCATATTACGAAATAAAACTAGAATAGCTTTAAATAAGACAATGCCATCATAATATAATAAGGGACAGGATAAAGATTCACATTTTGTCCCTTTTTCCAAGTAAATTGTTTTTATGTTGCTTAATGAATTTATATCGAGGTTCAACCGAAACAGGATACAGCCTATAAATAAAAAAGAGGAGCTAACGCTTTTCATGTGTATACTACTTTATTTATGATCGTGGACATCAAGTCATTGTGGAAATTATAATATTTTTTCTCAGGTTTGCTTTTTAATTTTTGTACAAATTACTGTAAATTCTAAAAAATATATTCCGTTACCATATGAGTAATCAAATTTTTGAGCCATAGAATATTTTTGTTTACTCAAAAAGATCTTCAGGGAAACGATTTTATCTCATATGCGGGAAAATACTCATATGTTAAAAAAATGTACAAAAATGAGGCTCAGGGTGGAAAGAACAAGTTCTGTTTCAGTTTAAAATATTTAATTATTTTTTTTTACTTTTAGATTCGTCTGGCAATTTTTGCTGCTAATTACCAAAACCCAACAGTATTCTTTGTAATTCTTTGTAGTCTGACACACCCCCAACTGAGACACAGTGGTGTTGAATATTTGTAGATGCATGTATGAAAGAATTTGAAGAAAGTACAGTTTAAAGCTACCTCAAAGTTTTAAAAGAGATATTAAAAGACTTAAGTAAGATATTATAAAATGAGATGAATTATATTCTTATAATGTACGTTGAGTATTTTTTTCACAAAAATAATATAATATTTTTTTAGTTTTTATGCTTTTTAAATCTTCATTTTACCCGTACATATATTTTCTCATATATATTCATTTAAATATTTCCTAGAATTTCCGCCAGTCGCATGGCATAAAACTACCAACTCCCGAATCTTATTTATAGTTAAACTGTTCTGGCATTTTTGCAGTAACTTACAAAGTAACAACTGCCGTGAAGTAAGCAGGTCTCAACTTGTTCCACGTTCTATCTGCTGGATTTTGTTCTGTTCGAATAACTAAATACGTTCTGTTAGTTTTTCGGCAAAGTTTATTGAACTTTCTGTGTTCGAAATTTGTGTATAGGAAAACGGTTGTACGTATAATATGATATGTTTATTAGATACACGCTTTAACCCACACAGCTTGGTAGTCAGAGAGAACGTAGTGTATAAACACTCCGTTATTCACTTTCCACCCCAAATTAAGACCTTAGTCCTTCTGAGTGGGGATCCAAACCACAACCAATCGCATATCAACAAAAATATAAATATAAAAGACAACTGAACTTTATCTTTATTTAAGTAGAGAACAAATAAACGACAAAAGTATATAGTTGGATATTTCATAGAGAATCCCCTCATAAACAGTGGCTTTGTTCTTTTCCGCATAAACTCCTGTACGTTGATTATTACGGTGTGTTTTTATTTTTTGGATAGATATTTTTTTTTCTCTATCTAAATACCGTATGTAAATACCTGGTTGTCTGGTGCCTTTTGTTTAATAATTATTTGGCAAAAAAATCTCAATTGAATAAAATATATATTTTTCTACCTTTTGTTTTGGTACATAGACCTACAAACTGTTCATATTATTGTCCATTGCTGTATAATTAATACTGTCAATAATTAGTATTGGCAAACAAGAGTAATTGAAATTTGCAGTTTCCAAGATGTAAGTAAATGAACCGTATATACATAGCGTACATACACATGTTATATATTATCTAATATTATACAATAAAGGATTTTTTTACATACTTTAAGAATTAACTAAAAATTACTTTAAAAAAAGAATCTTAACGTATCTTATAGGGAATAAATATAAAAATAATAAGTTGCAAAATTCTGTCTGTTTGTTGAAAACTATGGAAAATAGGCGAAGAAAATAATAGTACATTCAAACTAGTGAGATCCCGCGCTTCACAAAAAGCGATATCTTATAGCTACAGGCGAACACAACATTTTATATCAGTCGTCTAACTCGTTCCAGATTTTAAATCGTTTCAATTTGAGTCAATGGGAATATTCTGAATAGTTTTCATCGGAGGAACTTAAAACACATTACAAATTCAATCTCCCGACGGCGGGCGTCAGGCGAGTTGCACGCGTTCTTCACGATTCCCCCTCGAATGGCTCTCGAATAGTTCAAAATAACGTTTGGTACAAGCCATGGATGACAAAATTGAAGCTGGAAACGATCTTTTTAAAGCAATATTGTTGTCTCTGAAATACGCTTTTTTTCAATTGTGGAGGTGTTTAATTTGCGTGCAGCGTGATGCATATAACAGTGTAGGCAGTGAGAACCCGTTAACCCGAACAAGACTACGTTCTTTACTATCGATTTAGATTTAGAAACGTTTTAATTAGATTTCGAAATATTGTAACACTCAAGGCTCACGAGTGACGGAGCCCGAAGCCGTATTTCGTGAATCAGACGGCGTTTGGAAATAATTAAAAAAATAATAAGTTCTCTGTAGATTTTGAACTCAAAATCACTGCAGGACAGTCACTGCCTCACTCCCCGACTATAGTGAATCCTAACTTCAATTAGTGCCTTCTAGTATGCAAACGCTAAGTCGACTTAAATCAGTTTGCATTTGCATCATTATTGCATTTTGGTATATCAAAAATTCTAAATACTCTTTTCAATTTTTGTTCTTTTTAGATGTTTTGTAAGTGTACTAATGATCGCATGAGAATAATATAATAATTTATATATATATATATATATATATATATATATTTATATAGTAATGCATTTATAACTGCAAGGGCAAGTTTATGTTAAATATACAAATAACATATGTTTTGCATATTCGTCATTTTACATCTGTTTTTTTATCCTATACACAAATAAATCATTTATTATGAATCAATATTGAATAACATTTAAAACAAAAGCGGAGGTCATAGATAAGAACTATTAATTATATTGTTTTTGAATAGATTAAACAATAAGTTTTAACGATTTATTCATATTATATAAATATATTTAATAATTTTATGGGATGACGACATGTTTTTGTTTAAATACATATGCATATTATAGTATTTATTTTTTGAAGGTGAAGGAGGGTTAGGGAATATATGAAAATAGCTCGATTTAGACAAACTTTAAAATAATTACAAGAAGACAAGATTAGTAAAGTTAACACTTGAAATTTAAACTTGCCCATCTTTAAGCGATCTGTCCAATTCAGTTATTGGTTCACACACATTATAGAATTTGTCAAAACATAATTGGCCAAACAAATATCGCTAACCAATAAGCAAATAACGCCTTATAATATCATAATGCCTTTTGGATGCCTGGAAGAGATGTCCTGTGGTGATAAGGCCGCCTTTACACCAAAATTGTTACTATTCTTTTATGTCTTATTTCTTCAGTCTTCAATATTGTTTCTAATGTATTTATCTTGGTGTAATAAGGAGATAAAATAAAATAAATAATATTATATTTATATATTTTCTTAGTATCCAATAATAGATAAGAAGATGTAGTGTATCTAAAAGAAGGAAATTAGTGACTGAAAAGTTTTCTGGCAATCCACAAATGCGGGAAATGCTTGGTTTTTGTAATATTCATAAAAAAAAACAACAAACTTCCCCGCACAACAGGGAAGACGGAGAGATTCTAGTGTCAATACACTTCGTTCTCCGCTTCATTCTAGGCTAGGTGCTCACCAGAACGAGGAAATCAAAATAATTTAAATATTATGTTCCCCAGAATGTAGTTAGAACCCACAATTATGACGTTTTAGTTACATATGGTCCCACTCTATAATATAACACTTGTAATTAATAAATTTAAGAGAAACGGTGTATTAACACTACGTTCTCGCTATAAATAATATTAAATTTTTAATCTCCCGTCACATCTTTTGACTTGGACTATAATTATTCAGCGCTTGTAGCGATCTGTACTAATTATACCGGCGGGATTGGAGACCGGTGGAATTTAGATCCACTATGTTTTGAAATCGACACCCACCTCTCCCTGAATGAGGATATCTAGTATTCAATTTCATTGTTAATCTATTTTATCGAGTGTAAAAAATATATAACTGTTGTTTATTTTAATTTTTGTGTCCTAGATTTTAGACTAGATGCATAATACATAGGTTTTCATGGCAACGTGTAGTCATTTTACACAAAAGTGTATGTTAAACACATGGTAGTGTGTATTATTTATTTTATTAATTTAATGTATTTCTAATGTATTATTTTAAAAATTATTTCCATTCTTCTTCGCGATATCAATTTAATTTAGCCGAATTTCATAGTTTTCGTAAATATACCGACCAAAGTGACCTCTTCTACTATAAATGTATGGATATCTTAATACGCCTTATTGGGTAGGGTCTGGCTGTGTACAAAATAGTTGTGGTACTATGTATAGTGTAGTGGGTGGCTGAATATTTAAAAAAACAAAACTTTGCTCAGTCGGCGAGTTTCTTTTGTTTACTTGTTCATATAATAGTTGTTAATTATACAAAGCAAATACAAGATATTATATTCAAATTAAAGTGACCGAAATAAAATTCGTTTTATGTATGTAAAATTCTTTTAATAGTAGCAAGTAAGTACAGAAAACGTGTAAATATTATATTTGATATATTTTTTTGTATTTTAACAGTTTTTCTTGCATTCTACTGTTTCTGGAAATCTATGTCGAAACCTATTAAAATGGACTAAAAAAGCCCAGTTAAAGGAAAACTAAACATCTTTTGAGAAATTTCTTACAAAATAACAAATAACAATAATTATACTAAGAAAGTATACACCACCGTGGCGCAGTGGACATGCATCCGACTGGAACCGTGATTGGTTGTGGGTTCGATCTACACATGGCGTAATGATAATATTTAAATTCTTTTCATTTCTATACTTTGACAAGGCAAAAGACGGCGTTGAGTTCCGCCACTTAACACGCAATGTCTCGAATTCGGGCGGAAAGAGTAAATACGTGAAGCTGCTTAAGATTACTACTAACATTTTGGGTAATATTGCAAATAATGGGAAATTTATATAGTAGATGGTCAAGTTGGAATGATAATTCCTGAAATTTGATTAAGCGTAAACGTAACCCAACTTTGCACTATGGTTATTAAACTCCCATAGAGACTGTCAATTTTAATATAATATATTATATTGTAAAAAGTTTATTACCTTCATCAGGAAAAAAATAATACCACAGTGGATTTTTTTAACATGGTTTTATTTATTTCACCTATCAATCAGTATATTTTAAAAAATCTTGCAACTATTACAAAATTGGCACACGTGTGCCGGATACAATTTTAATATAATATATTTATAGCATATCCCTATTAATAATCACAATACATAACTTATTTATATTAGAATTTTTTAAGTAAGCGTCTTTTAATATCGATGCAACTAAAGGAATATATTAACTAGAATATATTTTTTGGAATCAATAGGTAGGAATAGTGTTAAGAAAATGTTTTCAAATATTGCGTGTTGTGTCGTAACACAACGCCGCGCATTCTCGTGCCATAGCATCGAAATAAAAATAAAAGCAATTGCCCCGAGTGGGAATCAAACTCACAACCATCGCGCCTACATTCAGAATCTGTTTCATAGTGACACAATGCCTGAGGGCATAAAACGATATTGAAAAATATAACATAATATAACATTAAATCTTCCACAAAGTGCAACTCAAACATAATATTTTCCCCCACGCAGCATTTCAATCTCTTGAGAAAGTCCTTTGAAATATTCTATATCTGAAGACGTAAGGCAAATCCGCCAGTTACTGGCGTAGCCCGGTTTTGAACGCAGTATAAATTCTTTTGAGTCGACATCACTGATCCTTTATTTACTTTGAAAGTTACAAGAAGCAAAAATGCAACCGTGCGTTAAGTCCGATATTTATTTTACGTTCAAAAATTACAGAGATAGTTTTGAATTAAAATAAAAAGCTTTGTTTGTTCTTTAATATATTTTCAAATCTTCAGCATAAGTATGTTAGTATGTAGTTATTTTTGTACCTTAAATATATTGCATAATAAAACCTGGCTCAGTTGCCGTTTTTGACTGAATTCCGTGACATATCAGAGTACTTTAGATTGTAATATGATCAATATTCTGTCCGCTTAGTTACATAAAGCACGGCGTTTGGTTACGTGAACAACGATATGGATTATATTGTCTATTTACTAGGGAATGTAATATATATTTTTTTGTTATTGAATTTACTGAACTTAAACCACTAGCAATATTTTTAAACTTTCATAGTTTCCAATTGTAATCGATAATATCAGTAGTTTACTTTATTTATTAAAATATATCACAGCTCTCCCAGCAAGAAGCAACAGTTCAAGTAATGTGAGAACACTGCAACCAAGGAACACGTTGAACACTCCGCCCATTTCAGCTGAAAATTATATAAACAGAGGTATACTTGAATATTAGATATAATATACTTTAAAACAGTTTTATTGAATAGGCGATGAAAATAGCGATTAGGCATTCGTGAAAATTAAAGTAAGTTAGCTTAAAATAAATTAACGATTGTTTATTCTATACAGTAGTTAAGTTACTATGAAATAAAAGTACTAGTTGTAGCAGTAGTGGTAAAGAATACTTACAAAATAAGTTAAAACAATTGAAGTAGGACCTGCGCTGTAATATCTTTTTGTTTCGTTTCTCTACGAACACTCGGACGATGCTGACCTGCTCCAAGTCTAAATCTTCACTTAAACGTTAACGCAACATTATATTATTGAGTCATTTTATTTTTCATTTTATTTGTTTTAAGTTTTAGATTTTAGATTTCGTCCACATTATCGCGTACACGTAGAATGCTTTAAAAATACTCAGTGCTTTACAATCTCCAAGAAACATACTAAGTGGCATGTATATATATATATATATATATATATATATATATAGAGAGAGAGAGAGAGAGTAGAGAGTTCCTTTATATATTTTCAGTTACCTAAAATGTGATCTTTTGTATAATATTTATTTTCTATCCATACCTATTTAAATGAAAAAGTTCACAATAATGCTCAATAATAAACTGATATGTACTGAAATGTTACTGATTAATTTATCATTAACTGTCTCTTTTTACATAGAAGGATATATTTGGTACTTACTAGAAGCTGTCGTATGTGTGTGAGTTGTACATTAATTGGTGACTATACCATTCCGATTCTTCTTTCTCATAGTTGCATGTAGATGGGCAGTTGCATTCGTTCATTGCAAATGAAACTAAAAAGCGTGTTATACACACTGTATATATACTTTTATAGTAATGACGCAGTCACTTTTATAGTTATAAGGCAGCAAAACTTGGGTATGCCAGAAGCAGTATAAAAGAAAGATGAAAGCTGTAGAGATGCGATCTCTTAGTAGGATGTGCCGAATCAGCTTAGCTGATCGAATCCGCAATAAAGAGATAAACAGAAGGACAGGCGCAAGCGAGAACGTTGTTTATAGTAAGAATGAAGAAGGAAATATCGTAACAGCGTTTGATCTCGCAATTCTTTCGCAATTCTTGGATACCGTCCAAGTGCTCTCGTATACGTTAAATAAAGAATTTTAATACAGTAATGATAATAACATAATGATAGAATATTCTAAATTATAAATAAAAATAGCTAATATAAGTATAAAAATAGATATACGTAAAGGATGAAGTTTCTAAATAAATTATAATCTGTGGAGGCGTTAAATAATTTCTTGATTTGTACCTGCAACACGCCGAGAACATCTCAAGCGCTTAGCGTCACATATCGGGATTTCTGGCAGGCTTGGATGAGCTAGTCTTAAGCAATGACATCTCTCTATGGTGCGCCGCATCTCGCATTCCAATAGGCAATAGGACCTACGTATTATAATAGAACTAATAGAACTGACATCGTGGTTAAGTGGGACAACGTCTACCGTACACGATGGGTAAGAGTTCGATTCTCTCTCGGTATAATGTTTATATTTAAATAATATATAAATATTATTTATCGGTTCCCAAAGGTTATATTTAGTTCGCTGCTATGTGCAAAAAAGGTTAAAAAACAAAATTGTTGAAAAAATTTAATTTGAAATTATTGAATACATTCAGATATTCAGTTACTAGCATTTTTTTATGTTGCAAATGTTTCCTGTTGTGATAAACTTATTAGTACAATTATTCTAGGTGTGATTTAAAGAACTGCAGCGTTCGTCCACGAAACCTATACTTCTTGTAAAAAAGTGAGGAATGGAGTGTGAAATGTATTATCACCAAAAACGTGAAAAGGCTTAGAGTTACAAAATACTTATGATAAATAGGGAAGAACTTAAGCGGTTCATGCGCCATTTGACACTTCCTGAGATCCGTGGTGAGGCTGCTCGCGTCATCTGACACCAGCATCAGAACAGTGTTGTATCCAACCCAGGTTTCTTCTCCAGGGGAAAGTGCAGTACCATTGACAGTAATATCCACGTAATGCTGACTAGTTGCAATGGCTACCTAAAATGTTTTTGGTACAAATACTGTAAAATTTGTGGTACGGGTAGTAAAATTATCGGGCAAAATATATTCTTTGATTTATATTGATATTTATAATGCAAATATATGATATCTCGATGCGACATCAGGATAACACTACTAATAGGCACTATCTACGTAATCATATTGGGGAAAAGGTTTTATTTAAATACAATTTGTCCTCGGTCTATTCAGTCGTTATAAAAAAATATGGCGGAACATAAACAAAATGCATGTATATAAAAATTACCCATTTGTATACAAGGTCAATGTCTGTCAAATCTTTCCTTTGATTTACTGCCACCACCAGGCTATTGCTGAAGCCTAATCTGTCGATGTAAATGTTGTTATCTGGCTGTACTTTATGCGTACTGTGGTCTCTTATTTCTCTGTAATAACAAAAAAAAACACTTGTGGTCTTAGCATTTGTAATAATAGCAACATTACAACTGGTTGTACATAGAATACTATATAATCTGTCCAAAACAAGCTACTTATAAGATTAATAAATATTTTCTATAAATAATCTTCAGTCTTTTACTTTTACTGCGTAGAGTAGAGTTGTCTCTACTCTACGCAGTAAAAGACTAGTGTCAACACATTTCGTACTCCATTGCATATTGGGTTAACATCTACAGCGCGGTATGTGTTACCGACGAAGAATTAAAACCAATTTAAATACAATCATTCCCTCCAGTAGGGATCTTTCCAACAAATACTAATAAAACAAAAAATAATTCAAATATATCATATAATAAGTATTTTTCATGTTATTAAGAATTAGTTCAATGCTATATTTACTTCTAATATATATATATATATATATATATATTCTAGGAGTTTCTTGTCATTTAATGATTGGGCGACATGTATCTTCTTATTTTGAATAAAATTATTTGACTTTGATATTTAAACAATCGCACTAACCAGTGCGTTACAATGACCTCAACTTTTAACGAATAATTTTTGTTTTTAAAGATTATCATTTTTTATTTGCAATCAAAATAAGAATAACTAATGTATTTTTCAAACAATTTTTAGAAAACGTTCAAAAATTTGAACGCAGCGGTGTTCAAACCCGCGCCTATTTCTAAGTATATGTGTTTCTATTTCCTAAGTGTGTGAATAACACTTTTAAATGTAAAAAATATTCTATTTTTAATGTTTAAAATTTTCTCCATTCTCCGTCTCTTATTGTCCATTTTGGAGATAGTAAGGGTTTACAAGATGCAGAATACAAATGATTTGGATTCGAGCCTCCAAATATGTGTACTTTTAAGTGTTTTCCTATATCGGGGTAAATTTTTTGTTTAAATATTTGAATGTCCTCAGTCTATACAGACAACGCATATAATATGGATGAATATGAACAAAATCTATGATTGTCAAAATTACACATTTTTATAGAAGGTCTATATCTGTCAATTCTTTTTTCTGATTTACGGCCACCACGAAAGTTATATCATATGTATGTAGATAATATAATGAATATACCTTTTCAACGAGCGACCATTAAAAACGCAGCAGTATCCAGTGCGGGTTATCTCCATTTGAAACATTGAAGAGCAATTCACGATATTCCCACGCCATTGGCACCTGCAAGTCGTAAATTTTGTAAATATATTTCAATGAAAAACTAGATTTGGTGGAATTTTTTGGTTATACATACATAGGTATATGATACTATTGTTTTGTGAATTTCTTTTGTTTATAATTTACTAATATTTAAATTTCAAATGTGAGCGGAGATCAGTGTGTTCACATCAGGTTCTAGCTGTTGCCCGTTTTGCAGGAAAAAGACGTGCGACAACCATAGGGTCGATTTTCACTCGGAGGAATGATTATATTTAAATTATTTTCATTTCTTCGCTCTGGTGCCAGACAAAGCGCGGCGTTGAGTTTCGATACTCAATACGCAATGTCTCGAATTATGATTGAAAGCGGAGAACAGAGTGTCTTGACACTAGGTTCTCTTTGAGTACCTATGTGAGAAAAATTGTGAAACCGTGAAGCTGTTTTATATTATTATTAAATCGATTTAGAATATAACATACACATAATAAGGTTGTGAGACAGAATTTTTAAGAAACTTATTGTGTTCAGGCAAATAATTACAACTACTGAAATAAAAATTCGCATACTGTGCCATTTTTTAAGGTAATTTGAGTTACTGAAGAAAACTCGCTCCGTTCTTAGAACAATATCATTTATTGTTTTATTGGGTTTAGGAATTCAACAATTGTTTAATTGACGCAAAAATAATAAATTTTATGTATACAAAGTAAAGGTACGGTAGGACTTAAGTAATAATGTAATAATAGTTACCTAAGAAGCGTTTCTTCACAAGACGGTGCCAGACGCAGACCAGCTTGCTCCATGTCAATTTTGTTGAAATCTAGTAATATCTCTATGTTTTCCAAATCGTTATAATTAAACGCCACGTCCGGAGAAACGAACGCCGAGAACTGTTTAATGACTTTTCTCATGTAGGTAGCGTTTAGTGACTCGGGATAATCTCTGAAAATTGAGACTAATTGAGAAAGGTATTCGAATAATACAAATTTAATACAAAACACTTTTAGCAAACATATAATTTTTTTAACCCAGCGGGATTCGAACCTCTTGTAAACCAGTATTGAAGAGGCGGGTCCCAAGAGGAGCGGGGTTGAATCCCGCTACGTGTGTGTGAAGAACACTTTAAAAATGTTTAAAACACAAGTACTTATACATTGTAAGTAATAAAAATGTGATCAAGGATATGTTTTTCTAATTTCAATCGTGATATAAAGCTTAAAATATCATTTTATTTAAAGTACGTTAATAAGTTCGTAAGACCCTTGCCTTACTTGTACACGATGATAGCTGGCGTTGTCATTTTCATCCGAAAAGGTTATATGGAAGATATGCCTGCTTAATTATAAGACCCCCTTATACGGAGTGTGTTCAAAAAATAACCGTTATTTTCAAATTTTGTGAGTGAGAACTATGTTCGATTTTTGCGTTCCTTTTCTGTATGTCTTTTATATATGTTGACAATATTAGCCATTTTGGATTGTCAATTTTTTTTTGACAGATAAGAAGGTTAGTCGTCTTTTGGTGTGCTCTTCGTGTTTTTACTATTCGAAAAATGGATCAAAGAAACTGTATAAAGTTTTGTGTGAAAAATGAAATTAAATGTGCAAGGACATTTTAAATGTTGACTGTGGCGTTTGGCGAGTCTACTATGAGCAGAAAACAAGTTCAATTGTGGTATAACCGTTTTAAGGAAGGCCGAGAAGATGTTGATGACGATGCTCGTGGCCTGAGCACGTCAAAGGTAATGAAAACATTGAAGCAGTAAAGAAAATTATTTTGGATAATCGTCGAATCACTATTAGTGAGGTTGCTGATGATGTTAGCATATCGTTCGGCTCATGTCAAGCAATTTTTACGGATGTTTTAGTCATGAAACGTGAGGCAGCGAAGATTGTTCCAAAATTGCTAAATTTTGATCACAAACACGCTTCGTGCATGGACATTGCTCAGGAGCCAAAAACGAAACCGTAATCATGCCACAACCACCGTAGTCTTCGGATTTGGCCTCCGCTGACCTCCTTCTCCTCTTCCTCTTCCTAAAACTGAAGACACCGATGAAAGAAAAGCGTTTTGTTACGATTGAGGAGATAAAAGAAAAATCGAAACAGGAGCTATTGGCGATACCAAAAAGTGTTTCGAGGAATGGAAAAAACGCTGTCATAAGTGTATTATGTCTGAGGGGGATTACTTTGAAGGGGACAAGATAGTTATTGATGAACAAATAAATATTTTTTGAAAAAATAAATAAAATAACGGTTATTTTTTGATCACACTTCGTATATTCTTTTTATATGTGCTATATCCCTAAATTAATAACGATATGGGAGCGTGGGACGGCCGCCCACTAGGTGGAGTGACGACCTCGTCAGAATTGCGGGACACCACTGAATGTTGGAGGCCAGTGACCGCTCGAAAGGGCGTGGAATAGAGGCCTTTGTCCAGCAGTAGACATCTTCCGGCTGTTGATAATGGTGATAGGCCATTCGAGAAATGAATATATTTATAATAATAATTTCAATGTCCTCTGATTTAAATTGGAGAACTATTAAATGTAATTTAATAAGGGAGTCTGTTGACACTAGGTTCTCTCTACCTACATAGCGATGAGAAATAAAGCGGGAAGCTTAAAAAAATATCTTTATTAACTTACACTTCTTGAATGAATTTTTCAATTTTTTGCATGGGGACGTAGATTTCGGGGCAAATAATAACCGAAGGAAATAACATCTTCGCACTAACTGTTTCAATCTTTTCTATATAAGTTGGGTTACTCAAGAAACGCTGAACGGCCACGTATACTACTATAACCGCAGAACTGAAGAGGAATATTAAAGCTAGTGCCCAGCAGACCCTGAAAATAAATAATCTCAATATAGATAGATTAAACGCAAAATATCTTAGCGGAGAAGTCTTAGCGGTAAAATTAGCATGTTTATGATCGAACTTGGTAGTTATGGATTCATATCCTAGAGGGAAGATTCATGAAAAAGTAAATAAGTAATGCAATTTTTTAAGTAATATTATATTTCACTTGTTTTTCGCATTTTACTGAAGGAATATACTAGTGAAAAGATGTTTTATAATTCTCCAGTTATATCCAATTGAGAATTATTGAGTGCTGTGTGAAATAACTTTCATTTTGTCAAACGGGTCGAAACAATATTGTATACTAGCGACCCGCCCGCGGCTTCGCCTGCGCACACTACGTGACTAATATCTAATTAGTTTTTTTTGAATTTGAGAATGATGATGATTAATGGATTTTTTGTTTTGTATTAAAATTACCAATCTGAACATATTTATACGTGACTCCAGAACAGAACAGACAAAGTAATATTATATATTTTTAAAACACTATAATATTAAATATTTAGATATTTTTCATACATTTAGAATAAGAAAAACATATTTGAGAAAACGTATCAAAATTTTAACACAACAGGACCCGCGCCTCTTGGGCGATTACCAAAAGGCGTAGGTGTGAGTCACTACTTTCTTAATTTTTATATATTTCAGGCACGGCAGTCTTTTTAGCTTTCCGCTCTCCTTTGCTGCCATTCGCGACGTATTAAACATATTTAACCCGACGCGACGATCACTCCGCCCGCTTACGTCAAACTTGTAATATCTTCCCGCTTATGTCAAACTTGTAATATCTTCCCGCTTATGTCAAACTTGTAATATCTTCCCGCTTATGTCAAACTTGTAATATCTTCTCCTTTTAATATCCATACTTATATTATAAATGCGAAAGTCTGTCTGTCTTTCTATGACACTTTCACGGCTAAACCACCAGCCCTATTTGGATGGAACTCAGAATGGAAATAATTGAAGATCCAGGGTCCAACATAGGCTACTTTGTTTTTCAAACATCGACCCTTGAAGGATTAAAATAGGAGATATAATATTTTTCTATAATTTGGTTATTGTACCTTCTTATGGTTTTTAATATTCATTTGGAACTATAATTTCAGTCTTTTTATTATGCTATTTGTATATTTTCGTACATCGACATTCTTAAATTTAATTATAAGTAAAGTTAGTTTAGGTTCTTAAATAGGTTAAGTAGTAAAATTTTATTAAGCTAAAACATATCCATACTAATATTATAAATGTAAAATTCTGTCTGTATGTGAGTCTGTCTAGGGCGCTTTCACGGCTAAAACACCGGCCCAATTTGAATGAAATTTTGGAAAGAAAATAGAAAAAGCTCCAGGGTCCAACATAGGTTATTTTTCTTTTCATGAAAGTTTGTATGAAAAATCTAAACCACTTCCCCGACTTCGATGTATTTACTCAGAAAAATAGTTGATGACGCAAGATCCAACAAAGGCTACTTATTTTTTCAAAAATCAACCCTCAAAGAATTAAAATAGGGAATGTAAGTTTGAATGAAAAATCTGACAATTGAACACTTTAAATTTTTTTAACAATATTTAATAAATAGCATTCTATCTTGCCAAACGATCGTTAGTAGAATAATCTTTGGACAGCAGAAAATTAAAAAAAATCTCTCTACAGAGATGCTAACAACAAAAATAAGATGTTATAAACCGTATAAGAATTTCGACGCAGCTGAATGTAGAACGGACTTCTTACGGCTTAGACGGTTTCCAAGTGGCACGGGTTCTAATCCCGCTGCGTTTAAATGTTTATACGTTTTTGTTAAATTTGTTATTCAATTCCTCCTATCCTAAGTGTGTGATTAACACTTTCAAAAAAATTAAAAACTGACTATTGAACTTTGTGGCTTGCATGGCACAGTGGGATACGTCTGACAGTAACGCGATGATTGTGGGTCCGATTCCCACTTCAGAGAATGCTAATATTTGTATTGTTTTAATTTTTTCTATTCTGTTTCTGTTTAATTTAAGTTCTGTTTAATTTTTTTTCTCAGTTCAGTTTTTGCTCTCAGTTTCAGTGACAACATGTAGTAAATGGAAGTAATCCATACTAATATCAAAAATGCGAAAGTAACTCTGTTTGTCTGTCTGTGACGTCAACACAACCGAACCGCTGAAATTTTTCCAGGAATTTCATTGTTTTACGAAAAGGCCGCTGGAAATACGAAACAGCTATAGTTATTATTTTGAATAAATAACATTAAATACATAAGAGAGACAAAAATGTAACTATATTGTATATTATTTTGTAATTGTCTCTTATATAACTATTATTTTTGTGGAATAAGTGAATGATAAAAATGGTTACTGTGGTCCATCCTTAAGCGAAAGGCATGTACCTATCACCGTAAGCTTTTATCTACACATTTTTAAGAAATACCTATACCATAATATATTATTTTGTTTCATATTTCCCTAGTATATCTATCTCTTAAGGTTTAGCCAGGGTTAAAAATATATGCGTAGAAAAAATTATATTATGTTTGGAATTCCCGGTTTTACTCTACTAAAACATGTTTGTACTATGAATATATATATATATATATATATATATATATTTCCCATAAATCACTATCTATTAATAAAAAGCACATTAAAAACCGTTTCGTAGTTGAAAGATCTAAGCGTACACAGCGGAGACAATTTTGTTTTATATTATGTAATCACAAAGTACTGTGTTATTTATTATTAATAACAAATATTTACCGGTGTTAGTACTGTTTTAATATTGTAATTTTTGCTTCATTTGTAATTCAGTAATCGATGTAATTAGACCGATCATGTTTCTTGATACTGATGCTCTAAGCGACATTTATTATTTATCTTAGTGGGATGCTTAATTCATCATCATCACTATATAAAACAAAGTCGCCCTCCGCCTCCGTCTGTCAGTTCCTGAACTTTCTTCTATGAAACCACGCAACGGATTTTGGTGCAGTTTTTACTGGTATTCAGATAATTTACTCCCAAAGGTTCTAATTATACAAATAGTATAATAGAGAAGATTTCATATTTTGTGATAAAAGCTGTTAAAAAAGAATTTTCAAGCGCTTGTATGAGTATTTCATTAAAATAATATACTATGAAAATGTATATCATAAAAGGACTCACTAAAAATCCGAAGGTTGACTCACACTAACCATTTTTATCTCTAAATAATTTTAAAACATTACTAATCATTATATCTTAATTAGAATATCAGTTACATTGATCATTTTATGTAGATTATCCTTTAGCTATTTCATTTACATGAATACTTGAGAAGTTATCACTGACTGGCTACTCCTTGCACCCTATTTTTATATAATTCGATAAAATATATGCGATTTAAGCTACAACGCAGGCCGGCGAACATACAAAATAGGTAGTGTACCTGAAGTCGTGTTGAGTCTTACTTTATGAATACTCTCCCAGAAACAAATTAGTCTGAAAAAAAACAGCGGGGTTTGAACCGGTGCATCTTAGAAACCGTCCAAGCGCTATGACCGCTAACCCATGCGTTTCACACCCGGCTATGTCAAAATTCTTAACGCTTGTTGTGACTTATTTTTGTTGTTAACATCTCCGATTTAGCACCTCCAAGAGATTTTTACAAATTTCCACTAATCAAAGCTTTTAAAGTTTACGAACAATCGTTTGGAAAGAGAGAATAATATTTTTAAATATTTTTATCATTTTAAAGTATTATTCACATACTTAGGAAAATGTATAAAAATTTAAAAGCTGCGGAGCTCGGAACCCACGCCTCTCGGAAACCAAGAAAAAAACCAATCCAAGCGCTCTGGCCGCTAAGCCTTATACGCCTATAATAACCTATTTGTGCATGGCTTGGTAACTTCATTTTCAAAAGATGTTTTGTATGCTATACGTTTGTTATAAAACGTTTCTTTGCTTGCTTGCTTTTGTAGAAATACCACCTATTTAATAACAGATGGCGCCACGTGATCGTGTTGTCACCTATTCGATAACAGATGGCGGGCCATGTACTTTCTTTATGTATCGATGAAATATACCTAAAAATTAAAATTCGTTCATATTATAATTCTTGTGAAATAACTTTACATATATTATATCTTCTTCATATTATTTTTATGTTTTAATAAATACATTAATTAATTAGATTGTAAGAAATTTGCGAGTAATCTATGTAATTTGAGGGTGTCGTATGTTTTTTTTCCTATGGAAACTACATTGAACTTCAGGACAAATGCAAAATTCATTTCTATTAAGTAGTTCTCGGTATATATAGTAATTTGGGTAACTACATAGAGTGTCAAAATAAAAACTATCCTATATGTACCTCCGGATTATAACCTACTACCATACAAAAATTAATTTATTTCTGTCTAGCAGTTTTTGCGTGATAGACACACAAAGTAACAGACAGACAGACAAAAATTTTACTGATTGGATTTTTCGCTTCTTTTATCGATAATATGTAACAGCTTGTATAATGATTATATTTTTCCTATAATGATTATAGGAAAAATTTTGCCTCCTAGATTTATAAAATTTTTGTGAACGGTTAAGTTTAATATAGTGAAATTTAAAACGTCATTTTTTTATTTTAATTAAATTTATTAAATATACGTATAACATACATTTTTGTATAAAGTGGCGACACAGGTGTTTCAAGAGCATATATTTAACACAAAATGTACATATATATACATGAGCGTGGCTGCCATTTCGTAACAATCACGACGTTAAGTCAGAGAGCCAATTTACTCAATTTTTTCTATTGAATTTTAATTCTATATAGATTATAAATAATTACCGAAATTGTGGTTCCGCAAGTCTCCTAGCTCCATGGAACTGCGCTTTATTCAGCATTTGTTTGAATTTCATGTCTACCACAAAGCCGCGGCCGACACGCTGTCAGTTCTGAATTATTATTCACGAACAGTAATCTACTATCTAAAAGCTTATAAATCATAGCATATCAAATCAAAAATGACTTCAGTTTAACTGGATTTGGATAGTAATTTTACGTTTTATGAATAATTTATTTTCATTTGGTTTGAATAATCTTGATCTTGACAAATTGCGTAAACAACAATGACAAATAAGAAGTGTACTTATAAATATACTCTACTAGACTTTTAAAAGATCTAATAAAACTACAATAAATTACACAGAAGCTATATCTATGTAAAATATGTAATACCATGGGTCCGTGAATAGAACGAAAATATTATCAAAACAGAAAAAAACATTTTTTATTTTTTATAATTTTTTAAAGGTTTAACACACTTAGGAAATAGAAAAAGACATATTCAATTTTTTACACGTTTTCTAAATATGTCTTAGACAAATTCTTATTGATAACATATTTTTTATCAACAAGAGTTAAATATATAAAATATATTTTATCAACAAGAATGTGATTATTATATTTCTATTTTTTATTCTCACCCTCATAGACAACACAGATAGAGAGAACCCAGTGTCAAAACACTCCGTTCCTCAAATTCCGCCCGAGTTCGAGATGACGTGTGGAGTACTCAACACTGTGCTTTGTATTTGTTACCAGAGCGGAGAAATGAAAATAATTTAAATAAAATATAATGATATCCCCGAGTGTCGTTTACAGTCGGACCCACCCGCTTCACCAGGACGTGATGGTCTAAGAAACTAAACTAAACTAATATATATGATAATCGGATATATCTTTATTAGATACATCTATTTCATCTACTATTGACGCGCGCAGTACGTGTTGCCTCAGGACCGCATATGTCACTTGTACGTATTCCTTTATGAAAGTGTGTGTCAAAACATGGTACAATGTATTTTCGATGCATTATTAAAAAAAAATATGGCACTTCTTCTCCATTTAAACGAAAACTATGCCATATTTCCTTCCTCCATCAACATAATTTTCGTAAAAAAAGAGGCGTCAAAGGTGTTTTTCACGTTTTAGTATTAAATAATATGATTTTGAAAATAACATTCGGTAAACATTTTCTTTTTGTGGACAAAAAAATTCAATTCACACACAATCCTATTTGGCGAGTAGGTACTCTAAAGTTTTAGTTTTAGTGTTATTTATCACTATTAAAAGGTCATTTGTATTGATTTTATTTTATTGTAACGTAAATCATATCCATATTATCAATCAACTTCGAAACATTAATCATATATTGGTCACAATATTGAATTTCATTATAGATAGGCAATTTGGTACAGTAGATAATGTGATATGAGATTTTAGTTTTTCCCCAGTTCATACTTGCCCTATAGAATTTTTTGTGAACTATATTAAATAAAAGATTATTAAGATTTTTTTTATTTTCACATTTCTTCGCATTTAGCAAGATAAGTAGAAAGAACTTAGTGTTAAAATACTACATTATTTAATACCTTTTATTTTAAAGACATTGCATATGGCGACTGAACTCAACACACCATTTTGTTTTGTCACACTGGGAAAATGATAATAATTTGATATTGAAATAAATTTGATAGGATAGGTTGGGCTTAAAATATAGTGCTTTCATTGAATAAGCTACATGCACTGCACTAAATCGATCAGAGCTTCACTTTTTTCCCATAAAACAGGGTAGTCAGAGAGAACCTAGAGTCTATACACTCTGTCCCATTGCATGTTGCATGGCGGAACTCAAAGCAGCGCTTGTCTTAGGTAAGAGACCAGAAAAATGAAAATATTAAATAGACATATGCCTCTAAACTGACAAAAGTGCATTAAAGAGTGTCTTGACACTAAGACATCTGAATTAATCACAAAATTTTACTTAAAGCGAAAGATGTTCAGAATTCAAAATTACAAATGCAAACTATGATTTGATTACAATATAAACCATCTGGTTCACGCAATAAGAAGTAATATGCGTGAAACCAAAATCAAAAGCTAGTCACTAATAAGTTAATTTGCTAAATAAACAATGCTGTTCCATTATAGCGACAATCGGAGCGTTTGCAGTAATTAGGCTACGCACTAATGTCTTAATTACTATGTCATTTGAAATGTATTGAACGTGGCGGTTGCTGTTTCCATTAAAATTAAATACTAATTTTAGTTATTTATACTTAATATAGTGTTTTTAATTAAATGCACGTGATGTTATAGGTTTGAATATTATACGGTGAAAAATCTTTTTTTTTGTTTTAAGCCATTTACCTTAACATTGGTATAGACGAAGCGAAGTTAGGGCTAGGTCCTCTCTAGATAATCCGATCTGAATTTTCACTTATTTAATATATATTCATACATTAAGTTGGGATCAAACTTATATCTCTCTTACTTATAAAATTTCACACACCTAGGATTTAAAACTCTGACCGAGCTCAGAATCGGTCACAGAACGATTTCCAAGAGACGCAGATTCAACTCTCGCTGCGTTCATGTTTTTATACGTTTTCTATAAACATTTTTTCATATCCAAAGATACACTTTCTAACAACGTTATTTAACAGACATTTCGTATTGAGAGTAACGGACAAAGATTGTCTGTCAGAACTTCAAGTCGCTAAAAACACATCAAACATGTTCATCTAAAATCATTTTTTTCAAGAGTGACGTACATATTTTATACTATGGTATAGAAGTTATATTACTAAAACATATCAAATAAAACTAGAGTATGTACTTAAGTGCTCGCAATATATCTCGTGAATACTCGTAAGTGTCCAATTGCCGCGAACACTACGAGTGCATACGCGAAATTGTACCAACTGCATTATTACATTTTCGCCAAATGTTTCCCACTTCTGTCGTTTCTGCGGCTGCAAATGTAAAAGGGTGCGTTTACTCGAGATTTTATAGAAATTTTGCAAAACCTGTTTGTATTTATATAAAAATATTAGGAAAGGCCATTAAGTTGTAAAATAAAGATAATGAAAATTTAAACATATGGCGGTAACGGAACCTTCGCCTCATCAATATCATAGTCCCTGGACCCTTTAAATTATCTGCGGTAGCAACTTGAAAGAGCACAGGACAAAGAAAATGTAGTCAGGGCTTTATTTTTACTTTTACAATTTCATTCTTTTTTGAGTACTAATTGGCATATACTAATTACACTTATTTTAGGTATTGGAATTCAAAAATACAACTATAGATGAAATAACTCCATGTTTAACTCAGCTCTTATAGTATTGCTATTATAAAGTATGGACGGGAATGAGTAAAACAACGTGCAGCTCGAAACGCATTGATTAAGTAAAGACAGTGGGCTACCTTATGTAGTGGGTGCAGCCACTTCTTTTATTAGAGTATACCCTCAATATATAACAGCTATTGTGTGTCGAATAACAAAATGTAACACTTAATTTTATTGCATCAGACCAGGAAAAGTCACATGCCTAGAGTGTAATAACTGGAATTTGAAGTAACAAACGTTGTGTTCAATCCCACATTCGTCCGTTTCCGCAAGGGCCTGCACACGGACGGTCTGCGCAAAGGCATTTCCCAGCGTCACAAAAAAAAAAATCCCACATTAATAATTCAACTATACGCTAATACAATGTTCTTCATCTTTACACTTTTTTAGGCCGCATAGCAGGGTAGTCAAAGATACCCTTGTGTCAAGACATTTCGTTCTACACTATCCCTCTGAAATCGGGACATTTCGTGTTGAGTGGCGGAACTCTACGCCGCGCATTGTCTTAGGTACCAGAGCGGAGTAATGAAAACAGTTTAACTATAATCATTCCCTCAAGTAGGAATCAAATCCACACCCACACGCGATTGGCCAACAAACAGTATGTGGCTTTAATTATAGACAAATAAATGGTTACAGTAAATTCACCAATGTGCGTCCAACGAAAGAGCTATGGAATATTCTATTAGTGACATCAGAGATGCTTTTACGAATAGCGATTTTAATATTAACTTAATTTCAAAGAGAATGTTCAAATTATACATAAGAAATGCAGCGGAGCTTTCAAATACGAATGTTGAGGTTATTTCTTGTACGTGGCCAAAATATGCAAGTTGGCAATCTATAATACTACTCTACTGAATCCGTTCTCTACGTTGCTCTTACTTGGATATATTTAAGAAATTAAATAGATAATTAAATATATAATGTCGACTTATCTAATGAACATGTGTCTAGATAACGTATAAAAATTTTAACCTGCGCCTCTTGGAAACTATTCAAGCGTTTTGACCGCTAAGACTTGCGTTTTCATTTTATATATTCTCAATTTCCTAAGTGTGTGAATAACACATTTTTTTTACAATGTTTAATAAATAGCATTCTCACTTGCCGAACGATTGTTTGTAAAATAGTCTTTGGGTAGTAGAAATTTGTAAAAATCTGCCTGTAGACATCTCTATTTATATTCTATATTTCTATTCTATTCTCTATTTAGCGTTGAAATATTTAATTACTTTAACATATAAGAAATAAGTAAAAGTCACCTTAACACAATTTGTTCAGCGTGATACGTACTCTCATTGGCAACATATAAATATGAAAAATCCGGTGCAACTGAAGAAAAACGATAATGGTCTAGATAAAATATAAAAAATAACTGAATGCTTCATAAGTAAAAGTTGTTCAGTATGGTAGGCAGTTTTCGTTAATAAATAAAAATTATGAAACTTTGCGGCCATCGTGGCACAGTGGGATACAACTGACAGTCAACGCGATGGTTGTGGGTTCGATTACCTCTTTAGAGACTATTGATATTTGTATTGTTTTAATTTTTTCTCTCCAGTGTGAGAAATATCGGCGTTGAATCTGCAAAAGGATAGGTTCGAATTTAAGTGGAATGCTGAGAACGGAGTTTCACTAGGTCTTTTTTGTCGAGAGAGATAAGCATGTAGCTAAAAAAAATAACAATTGTCTGATGTAGAAGACTTAGGGACAAAAAAAATACCACTCAAAGGAAATTAATTATAATTTTGGGTCAGGTTCAATACCAACCTGTAGTTAATGAAAGTAAACCATACTTAATATTATAAATGCGAAAGTAACTCTGTTTGTGTGTTTGTCTGTGACAATTTATAAAACAAATTTCATTGTTTTAAGAAAATGCCGCCTAAACTACAAAACAGTTATAGTTCACGCGGGCGAAGCTAGTTAGCCGTTAGTTTAAATATAAAATCATTTCCCTAAGTGGGGATCAAAGTCACAACCATCGCAAGTACACCTAGATCATATTCCACTGCGCCACGATGGCGTCCATCCTCCTCGAAACAATCGTTATAGATAAAGTGTTATACGCACCTGTATAGAGAAAATACTCGATAAAAACGATACGTGTATTTTTGGTTTAGATATTTACGTTACATGTAGCGTCGATATGCTCGAGGGAAAAGGATCTAACTTGATATGTAATACAATAGAATAATAGCTTTGCCTTTATCTTATATATATATTTCTTTTTTTTTTCAATTATTCCCAAATAAACTCAATTACGTCCAAATCAAAAAAGTCAAATCACTCCATTATTTTCTAATCTATTTAGAAACACTATTTGCTGGTTCTCTCACTCACATTATCTAAGAGATGGACGAAATCGGACGAAGTATCAACTAATTATTACAATTTAGCATTCTACTCAGAGAGAGCCTAGTGTCATGAATCTCCGTTTTACACTTTCCGCCAATCCGCAACATTCCTGTACATTGCGTGTTGAGTGACTGAAATTTATATATAATCAGTCATCTGAGTAAGAATCGAACCCAAAATATCGGGTATACAGCCAGACGCTGCCACGGTTGCCTTGAAATATCGAAATTTAACTTATTTTTCGTGTATTTATTATTAAAACTCTTCTAACATTTTTTTTGTATAAAACAAATGCCCGTCACTTGGCAATATGCTGTAACTGCTTTTATACAAAATCCATAAAAAGAAAAAAAAGAAAAAAGGATAAGAACAGTACCAAAGTAACACATAAAGTAGTAAAATATAACAATATAAATATTAGATTCGATAGCGTAAGGTGTTGTGAAGACGAATAGCGGGCTTGTGGGGGTCGTCTCAAATGTATGTATATAAAGCGTCGTAGCACGCTAGAGCAATCTTTTATACTATCAGCGTGAAATAATGTGATGGGAAAGGTAATGAGAACGACTTTATGGGTGTCGATATTTGAGTTACTGAGGTAGTTACTTGCAAGCGACTTTGGTATATATCGGTGTTTTCAGGAAATAAAACATATAAGTTTTATTAGCTTCTCCTATATCTATTTAGGAAAATCTTACAGTATTTTGTTGACAAAGTGGGACAATGTCTGTCTATAAGCGGAATTGGTTGTGAGATCAATTCCCACTCGGGGATGACAATATTTTAAATGTTTTCATTTTTCGATTTTCGGACGGAAAATGGCGAACGGAGTGTCTTGACAAGTAGGTTTTCTTTGGATACCCTACTATGCAGGAGAAAGC